>WMED01001557.1:0-13344 GCA_019650415.1 Pipa parva
GGCCCAAAAACTGACATCGACTTATACACGAAGTCGACTTATACTCGAGTATATACGGTAGGTGCAAACTTGCACACATAGTGTGAAATTTAGTAAACTTGAAAAAGCCATTTTGGGAGTTTAATCGGGAGAAGGCTTTGAAGTTTTTTGTGGTAAGTATCACGTGATTTGCCTCGATTGATACTTGTCATGAGAAACTTTTTTCTATTGAATATATCCATGGAAAGGGTAGCCATACAGTATAGCTACCTTTCCATGGATATATTGAATAAAAAAAAGTTTCTCATGGCAATTATCAGCCAAGGCAAATCTCACGATACTTACCACGAAAAACTTCAAAGCCTTCCTCCGAATTTTTAAACTCGGAAAAGGGAAAATGGCTTTTCTGAGTTTAATAAATTTTGCCCTAATTAATCTGTGTTTTTTCACTTCATGACAAGCTATATATTAAATTGATATTTACTTCATACGTGCATAACACTATTGGTCTACCTTAAGTTCAGACTCAGGCATGGGTTATCTGGAGGTTTAACATCTTGGATAGACTGTTTCAAGTTATCTGATAACACTTGTGTGGGTGTGTTGCACTCCCTTACTTACATCAAACACTTCCAAGGTGCCCAAACACTTGGTGGGATATTAGGTTCTTGCATGTAGATCACTGTCTCTTTAAAGAGTTCCACAGCAGAAGGGGCCAAGAATTCCAGCAGTTTTTTTTAGCATTTTCCAAGGTGATTTTCTGGAGGACATCTAAAATGATATGCTATTAGTAAGTGTATATTTATACCTGCTAGCTCATTATTAATTATACTTTCCCAAATAATGCATTACATAGTTTAATATGGAGCAGAGATATCTGGAATACTCCTTATTTACATTACCAGTTTTCATATATTCTAAATGGATACCTACCTTGATCCCCATTAATGTCATTTTTTTGCTGGAGTTGTTGAACATATTTAAGTTAAATAATAATTTTTTGTATAATTATTAACTTCATCCAATTCCAGGGCCTTTGGAACGCTGCCCAAAAATACATATTCTAGATGGCATGCCCGCCCTGCTTAATTCCATTAAAACTTTTGAAAGATCAATGTGATAGGATGTCACTTTCCCAACAAGTCAGGTCAACTGCTAAGTAATGAACCACATAACTTAAAGAGGACCTACAGCTACAAACACACCATATAATACATCAAAGCTTAGGGTACTGCAACACTAACTACTTTAATTAGGAAACAGAAAATCCCCCCCCCCCCCATTCACGTGACAATGGCTAAGATTTGCTGTGATCTCCCACAGACTGGGAGGAGAAAGGAGGCAAAAAGATATGTACTCTAAAGTTTGCTGATTACATAGATGCATGAGGCATATTGAGCTTTTAGTTTAGCTCATTAAAACACTCACTTCTTAATTCAAACCACACATTTCAATTCTGTTGTAGGTAAAATACTTGAGGATTTATTATGGAGTATATATACAGGAGTATATGACAGAAAGATGTGTTATAGCATAGATTTGTAAAAGACATACTGTATGTTGCAAAACAAAATCTTCTTTTATGAGAAACTTGGATTTGGCTGTTGTTTAAATTAAGGTCTATTAATTTAAAAAAATCAGCTAGGAAATGAATTAAAACTGGCTAAAAGGCCATTTCCAGAGAGTTGTGGTTGCTCTATGATTTCTTGCATGCCGTTAGGTAAATCAAGGCATTTTCTATTGTGATTTTGTTTTCTTTTGTGTTTCAGGTCAGTGCCACAAGGTACACTCCCCACTTTGTCCACTTTTTTTAATTTGGCTATAAAATTGATCAAAGTTGTAAAGGTTTTTTTTTAATGACCAAATGCTGGATAAACAGTGTTTATTTCATTATGCCGGTATCACCTATATAAAAATGCTGTTTTCACAATGTAGAAAATCACTATTTTATGCAAATTTTTTTTACACAGAAAAGTTGTTTTTTGATCCTATAAAAATCAGTGAAAAGCTTAATAAATGTTATATATTAGAGGTAGTGGATCTAGATCCAAAAGTAGGTCTAGCGCCTATGAATTTAAATGTCCCTTGAAATTTACAATATTATAACATAAATGAGAAGGGAGAAAGGAAGACCATGTAGTGATCCAAATAGGACATAACTTTTAGACTTTACTTTTGAGTGGACTGCATTTTGTCTCCTGAGGAAGCCGGGAAAACCGGTGAAACGCGTTGAGAAGCTGTCAGTCCACCATTGAGAGACTTTCTTTCAAGCGCTTGATGTTTTAATCTTAACTGTAAGTTACTAATGAATAAATTGTTATTTGTCTATTTGGATCACTACATGGTCTTCCTTTCTCTGTTTAAATCTTTGAGATACATGCTGAAGACTTTGGATTTTCCTTCAAGTGTCCAATTGTGACCATTTGCCTCATTCCAGATATTATCTGATTTTTTCTGTGTTTTTGTTTAACACTTTCAGCGCATCCTCCTTCTGTACCACACGTTCATCGATATCAAATATTATATATTGTTGGTGCTGTCCATTTTTCAGTTTTTGCCATTAGATGAATGTCAGTCCTTACTAATGCTCTTGTGACTAATTGGACATACATTCCCACAGCCATTTTCCAAAGCTGAATGAAAATTCTATACAGAAGAGTGGAATCTAAAGCAGCAGAGAGAGCTAGATATCTTGACTATATATAAACTGCAATACCTGAATAAGAAATATGCGTTTGAATGGTAATCTTATTGTAATGCACCACAGAGCTTCACTGAAATTGTTTTATTTATGGTATAGTATGGAAAAGAAAATCCATTTTATCTGCTAATATGGGGCATCTATGTGCAGTTTATTCTGGAGATTCCAAATAATTGAAAATAATATATGTGTGACTTACAGTGTAAGATTAATAGAACATTTTGTGCAGCTTCAAAAACAATGAGGACATTTGTTAAAGCTCATTTCAAATATGTATGTATCTGCCTCGTGAGCATTTTTCAGAACATTCCCTCTATAATATAAAGCTATTACATATCAACTTTTACTTGTCACTTTTTCCCAGCAGAAAACACTTATTACCATAACATTTACTATAGCATTTGCAATTCTCCAGCCCTCAACAAATGTAAATAATGTTTTAAATAAATCTGAAAATTAAAGGTTCTTTGTTAAGCATTAAGTTATTCTTGTTTAGTCTATCTAAGTGCAGATACTCTACAGAATCATTTTAAATCACTAACCATTTGTATACAACAAAATACCATGTCAGCACAGGCTTTTTCTGTCTGCAAGGTTCTTTAAGCACTATGGAAAAAAACACAACACCATTACATAACATAGAAATATAACTACACATTCTCTCTTCAATGTATAATCTTTATAATTGGCTGCTATTAATATTAAACAGTTTGATTTATTAGTTGAATTGACTGTGACTCCACTTTTCTCAGTAGCATCAAGCCATTCTCAATTTTCACTTCCAAATTTCTATTTTTGGCCATTTCAGATGTCGTTAATACGTTGACGTTATTTAAGGCTAAAACATTGCCTAAACATAATTAAAACCAAAGAAGTTATTAAATAAGACTAGGATACAAGAAGAAACTCAAACAACATTATTTAGGTCAGCAGTAAAAAAAATATAATAAAGGTACAGTATGCACACCTGGGCTATAATATTTATACCAATAGCGGGACAGCATGTGTATTCACTGGTCATGGTTTCAACTAGTTCTGGAAAAGCATACAAATAAAATATAAAGCCGGGCAACAAAGATTATAGTGATACAGAGTCACCCAAGCAAATAATATAGAATATGTAACACAGCTGATCTAAACAGTGGTTTTCTGTTACAAACACACAAAGAAACAAAAAATACATTGTTCGCATCACCGGTCTTGGAAAAGTTGAATGAGCAGCAATTGGGGATCCGAGAGTTCCCTCTGCTAACCCAGGGCACACTGCGAGCTATAGTTCTGCAAAGTTTTGCAAAATTTGGTAGCATATCTCCAAACATTAATGGGGCAACTTTGAACAAAAAACCTGGGCTACAACACCATCTCCCTTGCACTACCTTCTGCTTCCAGTGAGTGACAGACTGGCGGAATGATGGAGTTGATAGAGTTGTAGTGCTATTAAACATTTATACAAACTTAATAAACACAAAAAGAAAAACTCCACCTTCTCTCAAATTAATCATAAGGAAATGATATACCAAAATGTGAATATTAACAAGAACATTTGCAATCCACATCACTAATAAACTGAATAACCTCATAGCTGATACCTCCCCTACAGTTTACCAGTAAGACACCAGTTTCATTCTATTTCTGATGCATTGCTGCTGCTATCAACATCAACCCACAGCTAATGGAGAAATGTATCTATGTGAACTGACCGGGGTGCACAGTGCAGATATTCTATTGGTGCACATTATTTTATAGTTATGCCAATGTTGAAACTTACAGTAACCTAAGATACACATTTTTGATACACACAAAAAAAAAAACATTTTTGAGCAGCAACAAATGTGTATATAAATATATTCATACCTTGCCAGTACTTAAGGTACATTATATGTTCTATTTTTCAGTCACCACAGTGAGTAATTACCCAACCGCTTTTAGAGGCAATTACTGTGCAGGGGATGATTTTGAAAGTGGTCAGTAAGTGTGGTAAGGAAGAAAATGAGGACCATGATGTAAAATTACCTCTAAGTCTACAGAGAAGTAGCAAATATCTCACTCAGGGTTCAGAAACATTTACAACTGTATTTGTGAATACTGAAATAAAAACAGAATCCTGTTTAGTTGTATAATAAAGCTTAAATGGTGCTGTTATTTTCAGTCTCAGATCCAGATTATTTGCAGTTACATTTTAAAATGATTTTATTCCGAAGAAAATTGTATTCTTAAGGAAAAGGTCCCATATTTCTTAATAACTAGTGAATATCCTTGTGAAGGTTTTCCCGGAAACATTTATTGGGAGAAATTAACTTTAGGTATTTTCTAATTGTAAGTATTTCTATATCTGAGAACGTTTAATTTAAATGAAAAGCCCTTGGCATTCAGGCCTACATTCAGTGTTGGACAAGGGGAGTATAAGATGCTCCAGTGCCACAGAACTACTGCTTCTGAACCCTACCAGAAGGATGACTTTATATATATTCTAATTATGGGGTTGAAGGTTAAAGGGAAATAATGAATCTGCCAACTTTAATTGCTTCCATCACAAATTTACACAAAAAGGTTGTAATAAACAAAATGCTTGACTGTCTTGAACTTACTATACAGTATACTGTAGTTGTGGAAACAAATGAAGTGCGCAATGGAAGAGAAATCTAAATCAAATCAATATTTTGTGTAACCACCCTTTGCCTTCAAACCAGTTTCAATTCTTCTACATACACTTACATACAATTTTTGAAGGAACTTGGCAGGGAGGTTGTTCCAGACATCTTGGAGAACTAACCACAGATCTTTTGTGGACGCAGGCTTGCTCCAATTCTTCTGTGTTTTCATGCGTTCCCAGTCAGACTTAATGATGTTGAGATCAGGGCTTTGTGGTGGTCAAATCAGCACCCCTTGTTCTTTGTTCAGTGTAATACTGCAAATTTGTAGTCAGTCGTAGTCAATGCATGATGGAGAGGTATCTGCTTGTTTTTCTCCACAGACCATTTATTCTGACCAAATCTCCTACTGAATTTGCTGAACTTGTAAGGATACCCCACCTTGCCTCACTTTTACCTGAAGACACTCATTATTGTACCATACCATACCATACCATTGTACCATACCATCAGCCCATCATTAAACAAATGGCCTTCTGTTACAATTATTTCAATTTTTGATTCACAAGTCTAGAATATCTATGCAATTTTTTGGCATCCCGGTTCCTATGTTTTAGTACATATTTGAGTACATTGTTGTCTTTACCACGTCAAGGTATGGCTTTTTGGCTGCGATTCCTCCATGAAGATCAATTCTGGGCATACTTCTCTAAACAGTAAATGGGTATACCGGTGTCTCACTGGTTTCTGCTAGTTTTGAGCAGATAGGATTGCTGGACATATTCTAGTTTTGAAGGGAATTAAGTATGATGTGTCTCAAATCTGCAGCAAGCTTTCTTGCTACCCACTGTGTAGTGTACAGTAGTGTTCACTACTAAAGGTGTAAGAGGTGGAATATTCTATATGTCATCAATGCCTAGATCCCTATTTTGTTCCCTTTGATTTAAATAGTATTTTCTCATTTATTATCCTATAGTGGCATCTAGTGGCTAAACGGTATATCTGAATTATAAAATATAATAATGCTGTTTGTGTAAACCAATGGTGCTCAAACTACAGCCTGCAGGCCAGATGCATAGGTATCCAGTCCACATCAGTGTGGAGCTGAGGTATATTGTGGCTATCTGCCCACACCCGGAAGTCTCCTGCCTAAATAAGGTTGCATATCCCAGGAGCTCCGGCGGAAGGAGACATCTGGGAGGTGGGCACAAAGACAAGAGGGAAAAGCAGGTCCACGACCTATAAAGTCACATATTCTAGGAGCTCTGGCAGCAGGCAGATAGCCACATTATACTCAGCTGCAGAGCCGGCTCTGGCTCTATTGGCGCCCTAGGCGCCCCCCGCCTCCCGGCGCCCCCTCGTGACACGCCCCCCGGTGCCCCCTCGTGACCTAATGGCAGAGCCGGCACTGCTCAGCTGCACCAAAGACAAGCCGGCACACAGGTACAGGAGAGACTTTGAGAACAGATAATGAGAATATTGTCGCAGTTGCGACTTTACTATGTAAAATTGCTGCAGTTGTAGCTTTAAAATTTGTCGCGACTTTGAAGAGGCCCGTGACACTCGTGTCACAAATTTATATGGCCCCCAGGCCAAAAAAGGTTGGGCATCACTGGTATAAACTATATTTGTTTCACTTAAATGTACATGCTGCAGTAATGCCGTGTGCAGGTTATTGTCTACAATTCCCATGTATGCACTATAAGGGATTTAATCACAAGATGGAATCAGATGTAGACAGACACCTCAGTTAATGCCTCCTTTTGTCATATCACAGAGAATTGTTTGCAGCCCTCTAATAATGTTTCAAAACATGCGCAACTACAAATCCCATGAACCCCTTTAAAGTATTTACTCAATAGAAGGTACTGTGATGGTCTGACAGACTGCAGAAGCATTTAAGAGAAGTGGCTTGGAGAAGATAAAGCATCAACATGTTCCAATGATAAATTCAAATAGGAAACCATCACTCGATGGTGCTTTCAATTATAACTAGATAGTTCTGATATCAGACCTAGCTGATTATAAGGTTATAATAGCTATCCCAGTGTAGTAAATATACACTGTGTTCCACATTATGAGATTCATAATATTTGAGGAGCTATGTTAGAGCCACTACCTTTTCTAGTCTAATGCAAACTGTCTAGATATCCTGCCATTTTATTTCTAGTGCTAACTGGTTATCTCAGCAACATGTTTTTATTGGTCAAAGTGGAGCATGATGGACAGAGTTTTATATAAGTGCATATGTGGTGCTAATTTACTTGACAAAGAAAATATTGATACATAGATTACGTATGTTCCTGAGGATACTACTAGCACACTCAGTGGTTGCCATGATTTGCTAAACCTGAAAATCATATTTGTTACTGGTTTCTTGCACATTTCCTGGTTCCTATGGAAACAGTTTTGGCACTTTACATAATGTATTTAAAGAACAGTAGCGATTGTGAGATTTCTCTGGGTTTCTAATGAATGTCAGAATAAACCACCTTTAATCAACCACCTTTATTTATTGATCAGATACTGTTGTTTTTCAGTTCTGTGAGTGTTTTCCTACAGGTATTTTAAATAAGTCTGATTATTAGACCGTTACATATGGATAAATTATTGCAGATTAGGAATTCAGAAAAGCTGATTTTGCCATTTCCTACAAGTCATCAGCATATCTTAATATGTATTCAGTAGTTTTTCATAAGACTGCATTAAAATGTACTGAGGTATTGTCATTGTATTAGCACAATGCAAAAATTATATTTGTTAAAAATCAGTATGATCCTAGCACATGTGTAGGGGGTTATTTTAATAAATTATAGCTGAAACTGAATGCACAGTTGGTGTAACCAATGGCTGAAGTCATGATTAGGACAGACAGTGTAAATCAGAAGTCCAAGGAGCAGCAGGTTTATGGACAGGCAATAAACAAGGGTACTGATCAGAAAAAGAAAACTTTTAACTGGGCAGATGCTCATTCACCTAATTTAATAAATTAAAAAAAAGGGAAGGTTCACCAGTTAAAGAAACAATTCAACATGTGTCTAACCCATAAGGCATGCTGCTATCTCCAAGGAAGAGACTACAGATAGGGAATATAAATGCAAACACTGCTTTCTTTAACAAAGAAAGTTAAAATGGTACAAGAATGCCACTTTCCTTATACCTTCCATTCTTTGTGGAATGTATGTAAATGAATTCTCAATCTTTTTAGGTGAATTTTCTTGCATTTTTCCAACAGCAGAACATCCAGTTCTTTGACTGATGATAAGAAAATGGTGTTCTCGCTCTTGTTTCCAAAACCGAACACAATGGCTTAGTAATATATTCAAACTTATAGTGCAGAATAGATAAAGGAGATTTTGTACTCCATCTTAATTTTCTTAACCCTGGGACAATGTTTCTTCAGTTAGGTCAACATGGTAATTTCTAATGCTAAAATAGAGACTGGCTTATTCTACCATGTAAAACATAAATTAAACTATGATATTACTCCATAAATCATTTAAAAGAAAATCATACTCAACTTACAGGAAAATGTAAAGGCAGTTTTATTTCTAGTAATTCAGTGCTCAATTCATATGGTTATTACACCTGCTTCTTCACTCCCTACCTTATAAAGAGCATATTAATAACCTAAATAAAATCTTATAAAAGTTTAAAGGAGATCTATAGCCTGAAATACATTTAATCTTGTAACAATTAACCTTATATAGAGCTTACTATGCCAGTTTTTAATGATCCAGCCCTATGGCACTAATGCCCCCAAAGTTGTAACTGGAGGCTGACATCTTTAAAATCATGGCCAGCCTTTGCCCTTAGCCACTGGCTCAACACATGCTTAGGGTGCACTTCTTAGGGACTAAAAAATTGGTATATTATTAGTACAAGTTAAGAAAATATACAACTTATAACTCGACAAAGCAATAAAGAACAGTGTGTTAGTATTTGAATCTCTTTTAATATTTACTAAAACTTAAAGGAGACCTAAAGTGATAAAAAAAAAAACAACAGTTAAAATACTTACCTTATACAGAGCCGGTTGATTACAGTCATAGAATTAGCTTTGCTGTAATTAGTCGGCTCCCGATGCTTCCCCCGGTGCCTCCTGCACAGTGCACTGGCTGACTGAAAAGCCAGCACGCAGCTCCTTCTTCCTGCTTCACTGGCCTCTTCCATCATCACGCTCATTGCGGGGAGCATTCTCATTGGCCCCCGCAATGAACGTGATGATGTTTAAGCCCTGTAACACCCGTGGTGTTACAAGGTGGGAGGAGCTGCAGCCAGCGCTGTGAGGAGCATCGGGGAAATCAGGATGAGCAGGCTATTTACAGCACAGCTCATGTTGTGACTGTAATCAACCGGCTCAGTATAAGGTAAGTATTTTAACTGTTGTTTATTTTTCATTTTAGTTCTCCTTTAAATCAAAATAACAAAGTATCTATAGTTCTGTTTCTTCACTTTAACATCCATATAAAAGAAAATATGTATTGAACCATACATGCTGCAGGATTCTGCATCAATAAACTGTAATACTTTCAAAACACCTTGCTTAAGAGCCATGCAGTGCACGGTTAAAATAATTTCTTATTAGCCTTGTAGCATGGAGATTTTATATATGTTAAGAGATAAACATGTTTGAGCATTTTTTCAATACGGAGCAGCTATAAAATATACAAGCTTTCTGCCATGTAACAACAAAACTCACATTAAATAGACTGAACAAATTACCATTTTAATATGATACGCTTGGCATTATTGTGTGTTATATTGATATTATTACATCATTGTTGTTTTGCAGGAATAATTACATGTTAAAGGGATAGGAAAGTCATGGATGAACTGGGATCCTCAGCTATATGCAGTACAAGTTTTTGACCTTTGTATGACTAATCAAGTAATCTCTTTAAAATTAAATACTTATAATTAACAATTTAAGAGAAAAAGCATTTTACTTTCTGCCATCCAATTGGTAAAATACTTAATTCCTCACTGTTCTAAATATTGTATTATGTGTTCAGGTTTAAGTTGTCCTTTAAAGCACCAATTAAAGTCAGGGAGACATGCTGAGCTGGTAGGTTTCTTCCCAAATTTGCAACCATAACAATAGTAAATTCATGACTGCGACAATATTCCCATAATGAAGGACTGTAGTAGTAAAGGAATTACTGCAACAGGTACAAACAAGATGGAGACCATCACACTTTCTAATACAGATTTGCTGTATTACATCAGAACATGTGACCCAGTGATGACTTACAGTTAAAGTGGCAGTACTATGCATGCGTTATATATTACAGTTATAACCTGGTTCACTAATAATTTGTAAAAATCAATAAGGAATAACTAGTTTCATAATTTGTCCATATCAGTTGTATACCAATATGAAGAGGGGCTTGGTTAATGTTTGTTCAAATCACAAACATTCAGAGAACCAAATTGAACCGTAAGGAATTTATTGTACATATCTCTGTTAGTATGCTGCATGACTTTCATTTTTTATTTGCTCTATTTTCAGGTTTTTGTGACCTCTGGATCTGGTGCAATAGCCTTTGCTTTTACATCTAAACCTTTAATGTTCTTTGCTCACAGTGTTATTTCTTCCAAGCTATCATTTTTAGCTGTGTATTGAATTTATTTCCCAGTGAGGCTTTCCTAAACGTAAGATACACTATTTAAAGCAAACTATGGTAAAAACACATATTCATGAGTGGAAGGACACACTTTGCAGTTAATAACTTTACAAACTAAAACAACAACAAAACACAAATTACTGTATATGGTATCGCTATCTAGGAATTTTCAGTAGTTTGATGCTAAATTTATTAAGCAGGCAGGACAAAAATGACCAAACAAATGGCAGAGCATAAATAGTAGAACCTAGCATATCTGCTCCAATTTTATCACAGCCTACTCAGGAAAAATGGAACAGGGGAATTCAACAGAGGCAAATTTTATAGATGTTTAGTAATCTATAGCAACCAATCAAAGGTTAGCTTTCATGATTCTATTTTCCCTATACCAGTGAATACTAACCTCTGATTGGTTGCTGTGCATTACTAAGCCTCTGTTGATGAATCCCCCTGTCGTTATATGCATTTCCCTGCAAAACCTTCAAGTAAAGTAATTACCTTTAGTAATCTAATGAGCAAATAAGTTATACAATCAAATAAAATCAATCTTTGACTTCCATTGTGCTCTGTTTAGACTTTTTATTGGTATGAGGCAATGCATTGTATTGTATCAGAGCAAACTACCTTGTAGCCATATTTATGAACCTATGTATGCATATTATAATGTGCTAATGCACATTCTGTTTTTCTAATTAAAACCATCAAATGCTGTTTTCTGATACATGCAACATTATTTTTCTTTTTTTTTTTTTTGCTCCAGAATGCTTTTGCTACATTATTTGAGACTAATCCCAAAAAAGCCATAATTTTCATGCTCGCTATTTATAGAGATGCTACAAATAATAACACATACACTTGTGAGCAAGCTATTATTATATAAACACTAAAGA
The DNA here is from genome assembly GCA_019650415.1 of Pipa parva. Taxonomy (NCBI): domain Eukaryota; kingdom Metazoa; phylum Chordata; class Amphibia; order Anura; family Pipidae; genus Pipa; species Pipa parva. Next base: position 11,789 of record WMED01001557.1, read on the forward strand.
CTTATATCTGCTAATGTTCCTTTTCAGTGCAATTTCATTGCATGTTATTTTTTGAAAAGCTAATTTTCTGGCTGATGTAGATTGTTGGTTGTTCCAGGCTACACAATACCCAGCTACTTTTACATTTATTTATTGCAGATTTGTGTTTGAGAAAATTATTTTGAAAACTGCATTTTGTTATTGTATTGTAGCAGTATGATTATTATTGGGAAATGACAGAGCATTATTCATTGATGACCAAATTTTCTTCAAATAGAAATGTGACAGTGGTTTGGAAAACACCTCAATAGAGAGAAATAAACGAATAGATGTTTCAGTGGGGAATGGGAATCTGAGATTAAAAGAAGGGATTGAGAGGGGGGATGGGATGAAATGCCAAAAAAATGTATCAGATATTGAGAACACAACCTATAGAGCCCTTTGTGTTCCATATGGAATCTTATGAAGGCAGCCTCTGGAGCATGTCCCCCACTATAGCATATTGGGTTATTCACTGGGGAAGTGGAAGAAAGTGGAGTGGGCAAAAATTTAGTGGAAGGTGCAGGGAGTTCTCATTGCTATTTTACACTGGAACCAGGTAAGCAGCATCCCTCTCTCCCACCCTAGATGTACATGACTAATTTTTATTTTGTATTAAATATTGTTAGAGATTTGCTCTATCTGCATGGGTGATAGGGAAGGGTTAATCTTCTGCCTTTGGAGGCTGAGGCAAGGTTATATAAGACCACCTACCACCATGGCTCCTTGCCAGAATAATTTGATTTTGATAGTGTTGTAATTAGGATCTGCAGCAAAATGAGAATAAGAAGTTTTCATTTCTCTGACCTTAGGCTTGTTTTTTAGTCACTATACAAGCAACCTTCTGTATTGGTAGTTGCTCTCAGTATGTGGAAGTTTGCCACCTTCGGTCGTGTGGACCTTTCCCCAGTCGTGTACTACCTTGCCACTCATCTGTTAGCTGGTCTTCTGACTATGTGGTGCTATAGAGCAGTGTTCTGCTTCCACCTTCAACTCCCTTCAGGTTTGCTCGCTGGGAATACAGCCGCTATGCAATTTGCGCTTGGCGTCTGGCCTATTGTGGTCTCTTAGCAACCAAGCAGCTTTAACATTTCAGTGCTTCTGCTTATTCAGAGCTCTACAGCTTTGCTAGTAGCAAGCTTCTGCTTGGATGTAACTGTGTCAGTCTTTGCCACTGGGACCTAACCTCTATACAGTCTCCCTACTGATTATTATGGGAACCAGTTGCTTTCTGTGCATTTTTAATTAATCCTCCTCTGGGAAGTGCACAGTACAACTTTAAATACCTGACAGATATTGAATATTGGCTACCCTGCTACTGCTTGATGCTATGTTCAAAGGTAGAGTGGACAGCATGCATTGGAAAAAGTAATGTTTTAGAAAGGAGCAAGCATTTCTGAGGTGTGAATATTTTAATGGATTTAATGGACAACTTTAAATAAATTATTTTGTATGTTAAAATAGGTTTGAACAATAAAAGATGAAGCCTTCTATCTCTCACATCCTGATGTTATTGGGTATTTGGGGGGGGGGGGGGG
>WMED01001558.1:0-27076 GCA_019650415.1 Pipa parva
TTATTAGGTCACCCCTTAATCTTCTTTTTTCTAGACTAAACAAGCTCAGTTTTGATAATTCCTCACATCACATAAAATAAAAATATAATAACCTAGGGGGAGAATTTACTAACCTGGCATTACAAAAAAAAAATATTCACAAAGCTAAAAATAGTCAACAAACTTTCTTGAAACTATGATTAATTCGCAAAAATGCTTTCTGCTCTTCAGTCAAATGTTTTGCACCATCGGATTTTTCACGTTATGATTTCATGCATGCCTTTATTTCTCCAAAACCAACAATTTTACAGAGTGTGTGCTAAATGGTCGTTAACCAGATTACGCTGACCTGGTAACACAACTGGAAGGATTGATTGTCAGTAAATGAGGGCGCAGTAAGAGCAGTTCCCAGGCCTTTATTTTTTTGCATTTTGGCTTGGAAAACCACATGTGGCAAAATTGTGTCGTGGGGCCTTAGCCTAAAGCCTAGTTAGAATCTCATTACTGCAAACATTACTATCAAATACCAGAAAAAATACAAAATACCCTACCTGGACAAAGCAGTAATTGGCCAAAAGAACTTAAAACCATATTGAGGCATGAAGGTGCCCTTTATAAGTAGATCCTGCTTCTAGTTGTCCAATATTCTCTTTACAAGCGTCTACGGGTTAGTCGTATAAAGTAGTGTGGCTTTATAATATAGTACAGCTGTGCTATCAAGAAAAAAAGAAGTTAAAATCCCTATAGACAGCAATAAGAAATATACTAATTTAATAAATTGAACCAGACATCTGTCTGCTACAAACGGAGACACCTGCTTGTTATTATGGCATACAATTATTATATATATATATCCCCATGGCGTACATTTATTAGGGAATTCTGTATTAAGAGACATGTGCTGTTGAAAACACCAGGTGGCAGCAGACCTCTCCTAATATCAGTTCAGAGGGTGACATTCAATCATTTCTTTTAGTGCAAAGCAAAAACAAGCTAGCACACAATTATGTATGGAATTTTGAAACCGAGAAACTTTTCTTTAGGAGCAATTTAATTTGTGTATTTTTAATACCACCTTTTTACCAGGTGCTTAAAGAGATATGCAATTTTGGCTTAACATTATATTGCATAAGCGTAGAGTTGTAGTCGTACTATATTTCTAGGTGTTATTATCTACGGCATATGTTAATAATAGCTTGCTGAAATCATGCAGTGTGAGCATTGCTTGGATGTTTACATTTTTAGCAACATTCCTACAGGGGAGAATTGTAGGTTTCTATTTCCATTTAGACAAGCTAACGATCTGTTTTGATGCGTTCTTTTACACCATTTGTTTCACCTATTTGATTGAGTTGGCAGCATCAGTTTCAATAGAAAGTTGTTATTCTCATAATAAAAAAGAGAAAATGGTTACCAAGCCATGAATAAGCGCTGTGCGCGAAACGCGTAGGCTTAGACATTTTTTGTTTTTAGCAACCTTTTAACTACCCATGTGGGTGTAATAAAGATTCGATTTTCTTCAAACGATTTGGAGCACCGGAAACATCATTTTCTCTATTCTCATAATAAAAAAGAGAAAATGGTTACCAAGCCATGAAAAAGCGCTGTGCGCGAAACGCGTAGGCTTAGACATTTTTTGTTTTTAGCAACCTTTTATCTACCCATGTGGGTGTAATAAAGATTCGATTTTCTTCAAACGATTTGGAGCACCGGAAACATCATTTTCTCTATTCTCATAATAAAAAAGAGAAAATGGTTACCAAGCCATGAAAAAGCGCTGTGCGCGAAACGCGTAGGCTTAGACATTTTTTGTTTTTAGCAACCTTTTTAACTACCCATGTGGGTGTAATAAAGATTCGATTTTCTTCAAACGATTTGGAGTGCCGGAAACATCATTTTCTCTATTCTCATAATAAAAACAAGCTATCCAATTATTTAATTGTTAAATAATAATTAATCCAATAATTATTCATCAAAATGAGAATTCGGTGTTGACGTGATTTCTTATCACTTCGGGTCTCTACACTCTGATTCTTTACTTATTCATTAAAGGAGAACTAAAGGTAAAAAAAAAAAAGACATTAAAAAATTCCTTATAGTAAGTTGAACCATTGCAGTCACAGTTTGTGCTATGCTCTAATTTCACTGCACTGTGGCAGACTTTACACCGCTTATTCTGATATAGGAGCCAGTGTGAAGCTCCTCCCACTTATCAAATCAGTGGTTCAAAAGAGTTTACATGTCCTCATGTTCATTGCAGGGCCATTCACAACACTCCCTTCACTGGCAATAAGTCGTGATGATGTGTGAGGTCTTTCGGCAGAACTTTGTTCTGGCTCCTGTATCGGCCTAAGCGCTGTGAAGTCTGCCTCAGTGCAGTGAAATTACAGCACAATTCAGTCTGTGAATACAACGTTTCAAGATACTAGAAGGTATTTTCTTATATGTCTTTTTTATTTTATCTTTAGTCGTCCTTTAAACAGAGGATTCCCTTAGCAAAGTAGTGACTGCATCAGTAGCCGACTCTTCTGTAGTGAGGCGTAGTCAGTTGGACAATAGCAGCTCTGCCATATGACCCCTAATTCACCACTTCAATCTGGTGAAGTACTACTGGTCAATGCAAAATAATACGCTAGTATGAAAGACCCTGATGCTTGATGAGTAGGCAAATGCGTATGTAAAGTGATTTGAAGTGTTCTGTATGTCCACTCCTGTTATAAGTCTTGAATTCCCCACATCGTAGAATTTGCTGAATATCTGAATATGGGTAAATGACAAATATATCTGAATTCACACCTTTATGCAACCATTCAACCTTTCATTAATAAGCCCCCAATTGTGGAGTGATAAAACAAGCACATTATGCAGCCTATATAAATATCTCCTAAGGTCTATGATGAACCCCTTTTTCTTTGATTTTATTATTAACCCCTAACTATATAGTATCTTGTACTGAGCAGAGCTGTATGGCTCTGAAACAGCGGACATGCAAATCAAATCTGGATGTCCAGTCCTGCTTCAATGGACATTGTGCCTGATCACAAACTATTGATGCTGTTTGTCCTGTTGTAATTTTTAATAGACTGACAACGTTTTACATTGATAAGCCCCCAGGAGTTCACCTTTATCCTTCATTGTGTCAGATATAATGCATTACCAGGCAATTTCCCCGCATTGGAAAGCTTGTCAATGCAAAATACTTGTAGTTTGTTAAATCACTTCCGTGCATGACATTTCTAAGGAATCCACAGATTGCCATTGCAGTAGAGATCAATGACTTCAAATAGAAAAGCAATAATATCAAAAGTTTTTTGTCTGTGGAATAAAATAATCCATACTGTTCAGTAAAGTAGAATACTACTGAAAAAAAGACTTTAATTCTGTCTGCTTCTCAATCACGACTCCAACCTGATTATAAAATTCGCAGATGACAACATTGTCCTTGGCCTTATAAAAGGAGATGACATGTCTGTCTACATGGAAGAAGTACAGAACTTCATGTCTTGGTGCAAGCAAAAAATGCTACTACTGAATGCCCAAAAGACAAAGGAGATGGTTATTGACTTCAGAAGGAGTAGTGAACTTGAGTACCCTCCAGTCCTGGTCCATGGTGAGGTAGTGGAGAGGGTGGGTAGTTTCAAGTTCCTTGGAGTCCACCCATCAAAAAATCTAACCTGGTCCCTTCACTCCTCTAAGTCTAAAAAAATGCAATAACGTCTCTACTTCCTTAGGTGTCTCAGGAAAGCACAGGTCTGCACAAGACTATTAATAGACCTCTATCAGTGAACTATTGAGAGCATCCTCACGTACTGTCTAACAGCATGGTATGGTAACTGCAGCTCATCAGACCGCATAGCACTTCAAAGGGTGGTCCAGACAGCCAAACGTATCATTGGCACCCAACTTACCCCTGTAGAGGACACCTATTGGAGTTGAGGTCAGAATATCATACATGATATTCACCACCTGAACAACAAACTGTTCTCCCTCCTACCATCTGGGCAATGATATAGATGCCTGAACTCATGCACTTATAGACTAAGAAAAAGCTTCTTTCCAGAAGCTGTTATTACTCCGAACTCTTTCTTGTCTCACTGAAGCACTATTAAGTTTGTGCACTTTCTTCCTGTCTTGCTCTATGATGTAACAATCTGATATGATGTATGTAATTTGTTGTAATTTGACACAAAAGTAATTTTTTCCTGGTTATGTACCTGTACAAATTCAATGACAATGAATCTAATCTAATCTAATTTAATATAAACACAGCAGTCTTATCTCACTTTATGACAGAAATTCAGACTATTTAGACTATTAAGGTAATGCCTGATAATCTACTACAGGATGATAGGGCTATAAACATGCCAGTATATTTACATTAGTGCTTAAGATCTATACAAAGGCAGAATGTGGTACTTTTAGCTTCTGTCAAAGGGGAAAATGTATTAAGTACAAAGAAAAAGAAAGGCCAACAGATTAACGTGGCAAAGTAGAGGGCTGATGTCAGCGTTCCAGCGTTGCATAATGCCACAGTCACATTTAAATAAAGATGGCGACAAGGTGACAATAGGAACTAGCGAGAGGGTGACATACAAGACATGTAAAATATATACTTAATAAGGTTAGTTGTACTATGTGAGACTTAACATCACTGTACTTCACTGGTGGAGTATGTATCACTATACTTGACTACTCAACACTACATACTCTCTACATGTCAGCTACAGTCTAAATGAGTTTACTACACATAATTCTATGTCCGATTACATTCACAACTGCAGTAAGGGAATCAATCGCTTAGTGAATGAGTGCAAATTCATGAGTATGGGTGCAACGTGGCCCAAAGTGATGCAAAGTAGCTTCAATGGCCAAATTCGCTTTTTGAAATAAAGGGAAAATAAAGGTTTTCATTGTCTAGTGATTCCTAAGGGGTTGGGGAAATACTTACCAATCACTTCCTTTTCTTTTACAGCTTTCCCTTCTATATCACTGAGTAGAGCAAGCGCAGAAGCAGTATTAGGTCAGAATTATTTTACATATTCAGCAAAGACTGTTGTTTTCTGCTATGTGATGAATTTTTCAATGTGGGAAATTCTTCTACAATTCGTAAAATAATGGCAGCCTAAATTTTTTTTTGCACCACTTCACATCCATTTGCTGTAAGTTTGTAGACAATTAGGGTATTCATCTTGTGTTCAAAGAAAAGTCACAATACACCAAGTGATGTCCTGATGATCTGAGAGTTGGGAAACTTGGGGGCTTATTATTCAAAATGGGAATTCAACAGTTGAAGTGAATTCTCATCACTTTGGGTTGCTACTCTCTGATTCACTACTCCTTATTCACTAAATAGAGGATTACCATAGTGAAGACGTATCGGTAGCCATCTCTTGTGTAGCATAGTCAGGCGGACATCCCCCTGATTCAGCCACTTCTATCTGGCAAAGTAAAATTGGTGGATGTGGCACGATACACCTTGTTGAATTCACTGCTGCGACAAACTACAGGGCTTGGTGAATAGGCAAATCACATGTGCACCTGCTTGCAAAGTGGTGTGAAGTGCTCCTTATGTCTGTGACTGTCAGAAGCTAATTCACCACATCTCAGAGTCTGCTGAATACTGAAATATGGGTGAATAAATGCAAATTCACACCATTACGTGACAATTTGGCATTCCATGAATAAGCCTCTTGATTGTACATTTAACATGTATATCTGTATCTGTTCGATAATAGCGGTTTCCTTGCTTGAAGACTCTAGTTCAAACAGAATACCATAAAACTATTCAGAAGTGTCTGGGACTCATGCCAAAAAAACTAGGAAGTTGTGATTTACTTGCTCATGCCCAGTAAACGGAAACTACTTTCATTATCAGCGTGCACAGCTAGCTCACATCAACAGACTTTTTAAAGCGAGTTTCTGCAACCAAACCCTTTTTCTAGAGAAGCCAGTTCCTTGATCAGTTGCTTGGACACATGCTAAGTATTTACCTGCACTCATTTATGAAGAATTATTTACATATGCCACAACTACAGGAGGAAAAGTACTAAGTAGTTCATCATATATAGACACTTCCTTATCCAGGCAACTTTACAGGCCTGGATCGGTTCTTCTGCAAAATGAAAACTAACCAAGGTAAGTTAATCGTCAGGTTGCAATGTTATTTTCCAGTGAAAATGGAATGAGACCTAATATATCTCATAGTCAATGTATTATTCAAATAAACTTTTAATAATTCTGAACATCTAAAGCATTGCTACTCACACAATTCTAATTTGATTGGGTACATTAAAGGGACTTATTAGTCCCCATAACTGCAAATTAAGTTTATGAAGGTATTTTTTTATTTATAAAGTGCCGCTAGGTTATGCAGAGCTGTGCAATCCAACAATACAATTATAATACAGACAAGGGAAAAGTAAAGTATTTTATAAGTAAACTGATAAAACAATGGGATTATCATCTAGTAACAACAGGAAGAAAAGCAAACCTCATTAGAATAGCAGTTATTCCTATGCAGTGAGTAATGTTATCTTTGAAGCTGAATTTCTGATTTTGAAAGATTTTTTTTATTTGTTTCTCTGTTTGCTGATTGCAGACATGTTTTATTTTGTTGCACATGATCAACACTACACCATCTGTGATCATTTAACTGTGCACAGCATTGCCCCATTGTGACTTATGGTTCTTGAGATATAAGTCCTTTTGTTTCTCTTAATGCATACCATCTAACTTTCCAGGGTGGAATAACAGAACAGCACTGCCCCCAGAGGTGGCAGCAATGGCATACCACCTACTGTTTTTTCATTGGCTGTGCACCAGTGACATCAATAGTGATGCCATTGGTGCAGCAAACACTTCCCCCTGATTGGCTGTGCACCTGTGATGTCTGTCCCAGTGGCCATCCATCAGGTACTGGAAAAGAGGAAGTCAGGGGTCCAGAATTTTGGGACAAAGACTCAGGACCGCAGGACAGGACCTAAAAGATATTAGTATTCTGCAGAACCCAAGACACTTGAGGGGGTTATTCACTAAGGTGCGAATTCAACTGTTGAATTCGCAAATAGCGGATTCCCATAGTAAATCTGCTACAATTTCCCCATTGTAAAGTCGCGACAATTTTTTAAAGTTAAGATTGTGACAATTTTCCCATAATAAAGTCACGACTGCGACAATATTCTCATTATAAAGATGTGACTGTGACAGTAGCAGCCTATTGACACTGTCTTCATCTGGAAAATTCGCACCTATACGCAACAGTTTGGACTTTAGTGAATAACCCCCCCAGGGCTCTACAGCCTTGGAGAATTTGCCACTTTGCCACACTCTGACACTTTGTTAATAAGGGAAATTCACATGCCTGCAAAGTGATGTGAATAGGCATGCAAGTCCGCAACTAATAATATGTCAGATTGGATGTAAATTCTCTACATCTCAGAGTTTGCTCAATTTCCAAAGTTATCCCCTCAGCGTGCAGTTTACACAACACTTGGTACTCTGTATCCTGTAACCAGTGGGGTTCTGTATGTAACAGAGCTGTCCTCTGCTCGACCAAGTCATCCTGTTCTTTCTGTAGGGACAGTAATGCATTTCTACAAATCCACATCCATCCTATAATATGCTTCCTGCTGCCCTTCTGCAAGGTTGCTTGACAAGTTCCATTTGTTGGGATGCTGGGAAATATAGTTCAGCAACAAAGACATACATTGATTTGCATATTCGCAAGCGCTACTTCCATGCACATTATGGGGGGGAATTCACCATTGAGCGAAGTGAGCTCCGAATCCTTCGGCTCACTTCGGACATGGTGTTATGCGCTCGCTGATGTCCTGCACGCGGACATCAGCGAGCGCTTTAAAGGGATTCCAGTCTTGGCGAGGCAACTCTTTTGGTCTCGCCGAGACTGAAATCCCTTTAAAGTGTTTGCTGATATCCGTGTGCAGGACATCAGCGAGCGAACTACACCATGTCCGAAGTGAGTCGAAGGATTCGGAGATCACTTCGCTCAATGGTGAATTCCCCCCTATGTATGCATTTACCATTAAAGGATTTATATGATTGAATTCTACTTTGCTTTTCTATGATATTTATTACACTTTCTATGCATGATTTGTCTTTTGAACTGCAAGCCTGTCTGACATATTTTCTACCACATGTACAATATTCACATTTCCACAAATGCTTTTATGCACATCCTACCTATACTTTAATCATGAGTAATTTTAATTAGTCTAAAATGAATCGTTGTAATAATTTGTGTGGTTCAGGTAGAGGTAACATGTTTTTTTAGCATGCTTTAAAAATAAGTTATCTTGCAAATATTAGCAGGATCAACAAGATGGAAAAGCAATCAAATCACATTAAGATGCAGTCAGGCTTATAAGCACTGAGAGGTTGTGGAAGAAATCCCCAGGCAGAATATGTTTTTTTTTTTAGAAATATAAATCACTTTTAAAATGTCCATTTAACAATATAACAATTAAAACACTGCTACAAAACTTGCTTTTATACACTATGGTTTCCATTTTGTTTCTCCTGTTTTAAAAAGGTAGAGGAATAGAATCTGGACACACATGGAGGAAGGTACATGTGAACTTTATTGAATTATCAGTGCAGGTTAAACAAACAGCAACGTTTCGAGGTGTACAATCCACCCTTTGTCTTAGCCTGATGAAGGGTGGATTGTACCCCCTGGAACATTGATGTTTGTTAGCCTGCACTGATGGTTTAATTTATTAAGGTTCTATACCTTTCTGCGTGTGTGTGCAGATTCTATTCCTCTACCACCTTGTTGCCAGTTTTGTGAGGTGTGCCCAGCATCTAAGAATCTAGCACCACTTTATAACATACTGGTGTGCGCTTACACACATGGGGGTTATTCACTAAAGTCTGACGTATAGGTGCGAATTTGCCAGATGAAGACAGTGTCAATAGGCTGCTACTGTCGCAGTCACGTCTTTATAATAAGAATATTGTTGCAGTCGCGACTTTACTATGGGAAAATTGTCGCAATCTAAAACTTTAAAAAATTGTCGCGACTTTACAATGGGGAAATTGTAGCAGATTTTACTATGGGAATCCGCTGTTGAATTCACAACTTAGTGAATAAACCCCACAGTGTTCGGAACTTCTCCTGTATTAAAACAAGTGTCATAGTTTCCATTGAATAAAACCTTCCTTTTTCCTCACTTCCTGTCCTGGGTTCTAGAGCAGTGGTTCTCAGTGGACTCAGATTCTCACACCTTGTTTATTAGATACTATAATGCTGCGATTAAACACATTTAACATTACCATCACATAATAAATCCCCTTTAAGCAGACACACAGATCACACTCATTATTAACAGCTTTCAGGTATCATCATAGTCAAATAATACCACTAGTTAAATGGCAGTGATAGCCATTTCCCCATGTTAGCTTATTATTCAACAAATTCTGTGATGTGGCAAATATGGGACTAGTTTGGGCAACTATGATAATTGTGATCTTATGGAGCACTTCGCATGCACGTGCACAGATACTTCGACTATTCAGCAAGCGATGGAGTCTGTTGAAGAAGTGAATTTGAGTAGGTGAACTTCTCCAAATTCATCCATTGACATTGCCACATCAGAGTGGCAAATTGGGAGGTTGATGGCAGGTCTCTGATATAGCATAAGGTGACTATTCATTCAAAAGTGACAATGGTGACTTAAGTGACTAATGGTGATGAAGTATGACTTTGCATCCTACTGATATTCGATTGACTATATCATGGCAAATTTGAAGAAATTCTCCGGCACTCCAAAATAGGTAAAAACAACTTATTTACACCAGCACCATTTGTTATACATACAAGCACACCATGATTAAGCGCTATATGCATGAAACGCGTAGGTGCTACCTCCGCTTTTAACTTTTTTGTTTTAAATAGATGTATAATACATAAGTTGCTTTTTACCTATTTCGGAGTGCTGGAGAATTTCTTCAAATTTGCTATGATATGGTCCTGCTTTTTCTCCTTGAGCACCCGACTGATCTGCACTGTTTGGATTGAGGGGGATCGAGCGGTCTCTGTGTATATATTCAATTGACTACACCACCTTACGCACCCAACAGCGTTTGTCACTGTTCATTTGTTTGACAAGTCTATCCAGTGCTTCCCAACTAGGGAGAAGTGAATTTGCAACTATTTTGGCAATGTGACTTGAATTGAAGCAAGGTGAATCCAACAGGTGAAGTTAGACTTTAGACAATAAGACCCTTAAATGGAGTAGGTGGATGGGGCTTCGCCTGAAGATACTGTTGTGTCTTTAAAAGGAATTGTTACTGGATAGTTGGCTGATACACAGTAGACCTTTATCTGCTTCAGCTGCCTTCAGATTTTCTTTTTAATTGTTCTTTATATAATTTGTATCTAGCTCGATATTAGTTTGTTTGGTTGATGGAGTTGCAAACAGAGACTTCAGCACAGACTGAGACCCAGGAGAGCTGACGGTGAAATTCATCAGCTTCTTTCTCTCTTGTGTTTCCTCTGTATTTTAATGTCTGGCTGCTCAGCTAAAACCTTAGGTTAGTCACAAAGCCGGGGAAAATAGCTTATTAGCAGCGTGTATGCTCCACTGTGGTATCAATGACTTCTAACTCTTTCATCGCCACAAAGAATTTTAGTGCTGAGCTACCTCGGTGGGGTCAAACACAGATGTAGGATTTTTAAAGCAAGGGTAAATAAATATTTAATACTATGAATTCAAATTCAGAGCTTGATAGAGAGAATAGAGTCATCAAGGCCAATATTATCAAAAAAGTGGGTGTAATATGTCAAGTTGCTTATTGTTGTGTTTCGCAATATGGTAATACATTAAAGAGTTAGTCAAAATAATTATATGTTATTTAATGTATAAACAACAGTGGGAAAACCTTACATCAGTATAAACAAATTCTCTAGGAAAAGATACTGGGAGCTATTGACTAAAGTCTGAATTTTCTCGTGAAGGTGTGAATTCACCATTTTGCCATAGGAGTAGAGAATCAAGGGGGTTATTCACTAAGTAACGAATTCGACTGCCGAATTCGCAAACAGCAGATTCCCATAGTAAATCCGTTACAACAATTTTTTAAAGTTAAGATTGAGACAATTTTCCCATAATAAAGTAGCGACTGCGACAATATTCTCATTATAAAGACGCGACTGCAACAGTAGCAGCCTATTGCAACTGTCTTTATCTGGTGAATTTGCAACTACACGCAACAATTCGGATTTTAGTGAATAACCCCTTCAGAGTGTAACCACCCAAAGTGATGAGAATTCAATTCCACAGTTGAATTCTCACTTTGATTAATAACTAACTACCAATGTGTTAAACAGACCACTTTACATAGCATGGCAATAGTAAATAATTTGCTTTTCATTAAATAAAAATCCACTGTAAATACAGTTGAAACAGATCATATAAATAGACCTCTAAGAACAGAATCTAAATTGATGTAGGTCACACCCCCAAAGGTCGAAATCTGGAAATGTAGACAAATTCAGGACAGACACACTTCCCCTTTACACGTAAGAACACTTATATAGTGTAAAACAAGAATATTGTCTTAAATCAGATAATCAGATGAATTCACATATCTTGTTCTTGAGAATTCATAAGTTGTCTACAAAAACAAATTCTTTGATGACGAAAAGACAAGCATGGGGATATCATTCCTGCATACTGTATGTTGATTTCACCATGAATTATAGAGTGTGCCAATTGTTTAACTGTTCTACCACTTAGCAAATCATTGTATGAGTTCATTATTATACTGCTCATCCAGGCGAATGCCTATTCTCCACCTAGACTGTAAAATGCTGCTTGGGTAGCTTGCCTGAAATAGCTGTAGAATCGGCTGTGTGAGTGCTGGGAAAAGGCCAGATAGTTACACTTATATTGTAGGATAGTTGAGAAACTAGGAACCCAAAAAAGTGCTTCCCTTAGTCTCTGTGGGTTTAAAATTGCTACTTTCAGATATGGTTCAAATGGAAGTCACTGTTGTTAAATTAGGCATCAAGGGAAAACTTTGTAGGAACCTAATTAAATTCTCTTTTGTGTATGTTTGGCAGTTTGGGACTGTTATTCTATGTGAAGGTATCCATAAGCAGGACAGTTCTGCTGCTTGGTGTTTTCTGCATCTGCACTTGTCACAGGCAGAAATACACAAAACCCTATCAGCATTTAACTAGTCAGATATAGTCCGCAGTGTGCAGCCAGGCATATGATGCAGAAGGAGAGTCCTTGGATAAAAAAACATTTCACTGTTAAAGGGAAATTTATAAAGACCATTTCATTAATTCATTAATTCATTTTGCTGTGTTTTGGCATTTTTCATCTTTAATTTCTATGTCCTTGACCTATTTGATTTCACTGATTTATATAGGGTTTTCAAAAAAAAAAAAATAAAACTTTAATGCAATATGGAAACAAAATATGTTTCCTTTCTGGTAGGGTTGTCTTTCTGGTCTAGACCTGAACTTTTCCATTAAACTTTTCCATCTTGTGTTATGCATGGAAACGTCGGTTCCGGTATGATCATACCTTACAGGGAAAACACCAATCATTAATACCAACCCCATCAACAAATGTAACATAATCTGTGCAAGTGTAAACCGAGAAGGCTCGGACTTATACACCAGATACAGCAATGCCACACACAGATGAGCACAATACCAGTGTTTCACAATATTGAACTTTATATATTCACTCAACAACAATACAATGAAAAGTGATCCATTATACAAAATAAACTCACACGTCTTATACCAGTAACGCTCAATGTGCCAACTCCTGGCCCAATCCTGCGCCACCTCCGTTAGTGAAAGGAGTAAGTATTTCCCGCCACAACCTCGCTAGCGAAGTTGCCCCGACTATGTGACCCGCTGTGACACTTAGGCCTTGTGGTGAAGAGATAAAACAGGGTATGTCGGTGGCGTAGGATGGGGTCTATTGACTCTTATTGTTAGTACTGCCCAATCCCCTCCCTCTCAAGGATAAAGGAAACTGTCACAGATCTGTGTAGGTATTTATGCGACAACAACTATATAACAAATGTATTAATCACACTTTATATAAGCACTCCCCAGGTCCTTCCTAACGTTGGCCGACCCAGCAGAGCCTGAAAGTCATACTGGGTGACTTTCTGGGACTCCCTAATTGTCGGTGATTACACCAGAGCCTGAAGGTCGTGCTGTATCACTACGTCAGTTCCCCTGACCATTGGCGCCCCGACAGAGCCTGAAAGTCGTGTCGGGTTGCAAGTCCTGTAACGGGTGTAGGCCTACACTCTGAGTCAGTCCCACTTTGGCGCCAATAAAGGTAACTTATCTTACCACATAAGTCCAGCTCCTGGCCACCACCAACACTGTATCTGTTCCTTCACTTGACCAATAGGGTAGGATACCTTCACCGCTACAGACTCTCGGGATCCCAGCTCTCTCATTATGATGAGCAGCTCGTCTCAGTACTACGCGGTTCCTCCTGCAACACCCGCACGTGTCTCACTCTGTCCTCATCTCTCTCTAGACTGGCCACACCTCCTCCACTAATATCTCTTTCACTTCTTCTCCTGATTGGGTCCCCCTACTGTCGGGAGTTCATAATACTTCCCATTACCAGGTGTTGTTTCTACAGGTGGACCTCCATCCCCTTACACCAGTACTAAATACAAACATAATCTCTGCCAGTACTTATTTATAGATCCAATAGTGGAACTAAATTCAAAGGGCCCTGGAGCAGTATCTGTGCCCCCTCAGATCAAATAAAGGGAAACTACTGGGATCCAGCAGAGGGATTGCATAAGTCATGGCAGAGCACAAGGATCCCTGGGAACTTGGGCTCGGTTGCGATCGTGGAACACTACAGTTCCACCTCTGGTGCTGATCTCTGATATACAGATACAGTGGCACAGTTGCTTCTTTGATGTATCACACAACACTCTTAGACAAAATAGAATAGACAATGCAAACTGCCATGCCTCTTTATTGCCTGAATTAGTGTGAGATTGACAGCTCTTTATCACATTTTTCTTTTTAGTTGCCATGCCAGTGGTTGATAAATATCAGGCACAAGTTGCTTTGCATACTCAGATATGCTAATTGTTAAAGTATTTTATAGGTGCCAGAAACACAGTAGGTAAGTTATTGGAAAAAGATATGGGTCCATTAAGTTCGACCTTTAAGAAACCTTCTTAGTGTTGATCCAGAGGGAGACAAATTGAAATATCTAGCAGGCCGGCTGCCAATTCTGTCTCACAATTGGAAAAAAATTCCTTCCTGACCCCAAACTTGGCAGTCAGATTACTCCCTGGAACAATTACCACTGAATTAGTTTAATATTTATATCTGGAAATTCCTTTTCTTGCTGGAAACACATACAGGCTGTTTTTTTTAAAGCTAGCCAATGAAATACTCACTGCCACTTCCCTAAGCTCTAATAAAAAAAATCTACACTGATTGCAGCAAATATACACTGCAAAATTACCATGTCGACATGCACCATAGCAGAATTGCATACAGTATGCCTAAATCTATCCCAGAGGGGACTAAACCATCTATTAATGTAGACAACAATACAATATTGTGTTATCACACGCTTAGAGAAATAGGTTAGATTTTATTGTATTGCGTTTCAGCTTATATCTTTGAATTAAAATGCAATCATAATCCAGATCTCTGCAGCAAATATAATACACTGTCACCTTGTCAATGAGTACTATCTAATTAAAAGATGAAATAACAAAGCATATTTGGATTTAAACAGCTCTGGATGGGTGCTGCTGCTGGGGTGGATTGGTGGGATCAGAGAGAGGTGTGGGGGTCCTAGGGACCCCTACTAGATAATTTTTATGTGGGTTAGACTAATTATTTCCATAGCACTTGTATTGCAGTAGCGCTATGGAAATAATTGGGTTTTAAATCATAACCGCATACTTGCCAGCTATGATTTAAACAACGCTTGATGGTGGGGAAACAACCAGATGCAATTCAGCCGTATATGGGGTAAAAATGCGGCCATTTTAGTAAAAAAAAAAAATTGGTCCCTCCGAATCACCATAAACTTCGGATTTGAGCCGAAGTTTTACTGAAATTCAGAACGAATTCCACTTCGCCCGAATCGATTAGCCCATCTCTATTTACTTCCCTTTAATAAACAGTACATCTATAAATCAAACAGCAAAGTTCTGGTCTCTATGTAAGGAACCAATAACACCTACAATATAACATTTTATAAGGAAAAGAAACAATTTCAAAGTAATACAAATAAAGAATTCAACCTTAAAGATTTCAATGTCAACTTATAAGGTTAAAATAACAGATTTTTACCAGTGTCAATGTAGAAATAACTTATGCTAATCTAAATGGGATTTTTATTTTTTACATAATACATATTCATGAGGACCTAGAGCACACTAATGTGAAAGCACATTTATAGTTTCAGAAACGTAGGATATTTTCAAAAAATTCTGACAAAAAAAAATGCCTCTGAAGCTTTTTTTTGAGATGTAGAAATTTATGGAAACTTTCTCTCTATTTTTCCCTTTCTATAGGATTATTTTAAGCACAGAGATATTTCAGACATCTCAGCTAATTCTGTCTTCAGATACTTCCTAAACCAAAGCCATACTGGACAGTCTGAGGGAGATGTCAATGTATCCCATCACCACAGAGACAGATATTGATATTACTGCTGTGTTGTTGCCATCTGGAGGCATTCAAAGTCATCACTATGCCATGAGAACAGCAGTCACTGAGACTCAACCGCCTGCTTGTATTTTTCCTCCACAAATAAATGATGATAATCCCCATCAAAGAAAAATCAAACCTTTTGCAAAAAAACAACCCGATTTAAAGGAAACCATTACTGGTTCAACTCTACCATTTAGTTTTGGAACAAAAGCGAATCCTCTATTTATAGAAGACATCCCTCTTGAAGATAAACAGGAAATAAAACCAAGCTCTGCCCATCATCAAATACATTCCGATGAGTGTTCTTATTCTTTTTGGGAAACAAAAGGTTTGCATGGTAAGAACTTTTCTGAATCAGATTGGAGTCGTTCTTGTACAGATTTGCAGCTTCAAAGAGAGACAGATCAACATCCGAGTACAGAATTTCAACTGTCAGAACATGAAATGCAAAGAAAATCTATGTTAAGTATGTTGGAAAATGCTCTTCTTGATACAGGAAAGTCTAAAAGAGAGAGTACAAATGTTATGCCATCTGAAGATCTTGAAGCCATATGCAGTTCTAAGATGGATGAAAAGTCTGATATATGTTACAGAAAAGATGCTTCTTGTCACATTCAGGAAGGTAACATGGAAGCTGTATGTAGCACAAATACACAGAATCAAAGTATAAAGCATGAGTCATCAAAGGAGGGAAAAGAAGAAGGAATCTGGAAGCAAACCACCCATGAAGCTAAAACAAGTGGAACTTTAGTAATGGAAGGCAGATGTGTTGATATGCCTCAAGGTAACTTATATGTTAGCCATTCAGAACCTAAACATTCATGTAAAGCTGACACAAGTGGCAAAAATGGCAAACACCCTGTACAAAAACAAAAGAGTACAGCTAATGATCATTCTATAAAAAGCTATGATATAGTTAAGCACAAAATACACAAAAATGATAAAAGAGACCACAAAATAGAAATCTGTGTTTCAGAAGGTGTCCGTATCTATATAAATTGTGATAACAATGTCAATAAAGATGATCAGTTTAAACAGATCCAAGTTGAAAATGGCAACATTTTCAAAAGGGGTCATTTTGCCACTGATACGCAGCACCATGGGGGTAATTCAAGTGACCAATGCAAATTGCCAGAAATTGATGAAGATGGCAATGAATTGAGAAATTTGACTATCAATAAAACTGATCAACTTAGAGTAAATGCTTCTAAAGGCCTGTTTGAAGAGACTTATGTTGCAGAAGGTGTTAGTATACATAGAACTGGCCATAATGCTGTCAATAAAAGTCACTTGTATAAAAAGTCCCAGGCTGAAGAATATATTAACCAAAGGGGTCATTATACTGTAGATAAACAGGTTGAAGAAGAGGACAGTAATAACAGGAAAGATTGGTATGATGATACAAAAAATGACCTGTTTCAGAAGCCACAGACTAGAGACATAGACAACATACATAGAATGGATCATTATGGTGTTACCAAAACCTCCTTGTTTAAAGTGGCACAAGATGGAGAGAATCCCTTGAGAGACAAACCAATTTCCTGGCTTAAAGATACTGGGCAGCAGGAAACACTTAATCCTAGATCTTTAAGTATTGGAATGAGCACAAACTCAGAATGGGAAGAGAATGAAATTAGGTCTTCTGAAAAATCTGAGGTCATGCCATGTTTTACAAGTGTCCTATATTTACAGAGCATTTGTCAAAGTGATGACAAAGAAGGGATGGCTAAAGAATGTAAAGTCAGCTTTGAACCTGAATCTACTGAAAACAAAACAAATTTTGATTCTGTCGAAGCTACATTGGGTTCTTGTGCTAATAACAGTGACCTGTTTGAGCAGTGTGAAACTGAAGATGATGATAATGAGAATAGACAGTATCAGTCATCCAACAATAAAACTTATCACTGTGAAGGAACTCAGCCTACAGAACATCCTTATAAAGACCAACCCATTTTCTGGCTTAAAGACACAGGTCAATCAGATACATTTAATACTAAACATTTATGTTTCATTGACTCAGACTGTGAAGTGAATGAAATGAAGTACTTAGAGAAACCAGAAGCAAATCAATGCCTCACAAGTGAAATCAAGGTGCAAAAAACATGCCTAAACTATTCTGAGAAAGACATGTTTGAAGAAGAAAAAGCCAGTGTTAATGGTGGGGAGAACCTAGAATTAACAAAATATCATGAAAATCTAGACACACACACTGAAGACATCATGACTAGGCAAGACAGTTTTCCAAGCAAAGAATTACCAATGAATGATAATGGTTCATCTAATCACTGTAGAGTCATTTCTGAAGAAATCCAATCAACATCTCTAAGAGTTGAAAAACAAGAAAACAAGAGTACTCTTCAAATTATCATGAAGACATCAATAGAAGATTCATATGGGAATGCCATTAGAAATAAAGGATTTTTATTCCTGGAAGAAGTGAGGAGGATATTTCTGGATGCTGAGGGTTATGGCTTCATGCTCTTGGATTCTGGAATTGTTTTGATTGGAAAAGAACCTCAAAAAGAGGATAATATTGCATTTGTTGCACTGGTAAGATTCTATTCTTAAAATTGTAATGCTAGGATGCTTTTGGTGCATGCATTACCCACAATCCTAAGTGGACATTTCCCAAGGAACATTCTATGTATGTGGTACTTCAGCTAGGTTAACATCAGGTTATAAACACCCACATACAGATTCTGTTTAATGGTATGTAATTTAAAAAAATGGTATCAGGTTTTTATTTAGATAAAGATGTAATTTTAAACCTTATTTTAAATAAATTCACAAGGACATGCAATTTATTATAACAGCAGTACTTAACAGAAACTACTTCCACATTGTACTCAGGAACTTTAAGCACTACCAGTGATATGGTTTAAAGCAGTGGTTCTCAACCTGTGGGTCGCAACCCCATTTGGGGTTGAATAATGATTTGCCTGGGGTCACCTAAGACCACTGCAAATATAAGGATTAAATGGGGTTGCAAAATAATAATTAATAAATGGGGGTCGCCAAATCATGGGGTATTATACTAAAGGATCACGGCAACAAAAAGGTTGAGAACCACTGGTTTAAAGGATAACATGGTTTTAGGAGATTCACCCATGGGTAAATTGCTGTATTTGCATTGAGACTTCACATTAAGCTTACTATCTGTCTCTGGACTACTAGGATCCTCCTTACTAGCTGTCAGCTTATATCTTGTCTAAGGTCCTAAACCTATGGAAAGTTTAGTAGGTGTCTTTCTCTGAAAATCACATCCAGCATTTTGGGCATCCTGAGCAAATGTATATAGATGAAATGCAAATCTGTATAGATGAAAATTCTAGAGCCTTAGCATGAGAAGATGTTATGACTTAGAAATACCTCTACTTTACAATTTGCCAGTCCAGTAAGAAGCAGAGCTCAAACATCTAAATTGTTTAAATATCTATTGTTTTATTGCTGAAATATGGCTTAGTTAAATTCGATCACATATATTTTTAGGTAGGTTTTCCATCAACATTTTACAATCTTTTGTGAATACTATTTTACCTTGGCTTTGCAATAATACTTAATAAACCGATTTCACCTACTTCACCTACTATTTCTCTTTCAAATGCCTCACAAGACAGACAAGAATCACTGCAGGAAAAGCAGATCTGCTTATGAGGTTCACCATATGTGAACAATTGATTTTGTGTATCTTAAGCCACTTTACTGCATAGCTACAGTATAAACCCAGACCCCCACCAAACTGCCTTTTGGTCTCTCCATTGTCAAGCTTTTGTTCACCTTTCAGTGTGCATGTGTAGAACTACTATAATGATCTTCAACTTGTGGCTCTCCAGCTATTGATGAAGTACAGATTTCATATCAATGCATCCCAAGTAGAGATGGCCAAAGTTATGAAAAATTTGACTCGCCTGCTTCGCCAAATTTTTAGCAAAAGTTCAGTTCGGCACAAATTAGTTCGTGAGGAACCAAGCTAAAAATTGGCTATTGCCAGGCATATATGGAGGCAACAGGGACATCCAACTAGATAAACCCCATCTAGTGGGTTTCCCTACAACCCCCAAAGTGGCTATTTAAATCATAATCAGCAATAATGCAGTTATGATTTAAAACCCAATTACTTCCATGGAAGTAATTAGGTATCCCAGCTCTAAACCCACTTACAGTGAAAAGCATTCTGTTAGCAATAACCATGTAGCCGCAGTCTTAAATTTCTTAGGCAATGCTACTGCACCAGAACAAAATCACATAGAGAAGCTGGGCTGCCAAGCAAAGATGATTGTGTGGTTTTGTGTACTTATTCTGCTGTTACAGCTGTCTGCTGCATTCAGGGACATCCTATTGAATAAGCCCCATCTAGTGGATGTCCCTGCAATCCCTAAGCCACTAAGGTGGCTATATAAACCATAACCAGTAAAAGTTCAAAGCTTGGTTATGGTTTTAAACCCAATTATTTCCCTATGGAAGTAATTAGGTATGCCCAGATCTAAACCCACTTATAGTTATAATCACAAGGGGGAGCCAGGCTGTCTTTCAGGCAGCCAAATAAACTCAGGTAGCCTATAAAGTCACTTATTATTAGGCTTGGGGAGAATAAAAATGAAAAAACAAGAGAGTACAGGTGATACCTTTTATTGGCTAACGGAATAGATGGTAAATGCAAGCTTCATCAGGCAATAGGATGAAACTGCAACAATTTTATACAGGAGAGTAAAAAACTACTCACAAAGAGAGTGATTCTGGGAATTACTACTAATTTGAATCCCAAGCATTCCAAATACAGCCAACTGTGTTACTCACTACGTCTGTGTTTGTGTATGAGTGTGTGAACCTTTTGACACTGTTGTTTATTTACCAGATGATGCTAATTACTGGAAACCTAAATATACTGTATATATATATATATATATATAATAAGAATTTGATTCTGTTACAGAGAAATGGATCAAAGCTGGGAATGACAATTCCTGTTTCTGGTCTATTCCTTTATTACCATTCGGGCCTTCATGTTTACATCACCGAGCAGATCAGTGAGGATTGGTTTTGCACAAAGGATAGAGTAACTCAAGAAAAGATGCTAATGAAAAAGGTAATTAAAAATGAATTAAATTAGTACTACAGTGATGTGTTTATCCCAGTGAAAATGAGGTTCTTGAACACAACCATTATAATCCCTTTAGAAAAAGCAGAAATTGTTTATAGAAATCTCTTTAAGGGATTTATCAACAAGTGCAATTGTTTACTGAGATCTAGTAACCCATAGTAACAATCAGAGGTTACCTTTCATTTTCTGGCCCCTTATACAATAGTAAATGTTAACTGCTTATTGGTTATCATGAGTCCAACAGAAACCAATCAACAGTTAGTATTCACTTCAATAGGGGAGCCAGAAAAGTGAAAGCCGACCTCCGATTGGTTGCTATGAGTTATTAGACCTCTGTCTAAGACCTCATCTATGCAGATAGTACCAGTGTGTGTATCCAGTGTTTGTCTTTCTAGTCAATGATATAAGCATAAGCCTCAGTAATTCCACTTTCTTCAAAACTTACCTGAAAAATGAAATCAAGTTTTAGAGAAGTTTATCTAATAATTGGCATCATAAATTGTTAGAAGGAGAAAATTCAGCATATGGAATAAGTACATGAGAAACAATTCCTTTTGGCTTCCCTTATTTAAAATGATTGCTTAAATTCATCTTCCCACCCACCCCCTCCATAACTACATCTCCCTGCTGCATTTCCCTAATCATGATAAATTCATATTCATATTCTCTCCTTTTCTCTGGCACTGTAGCTCAGAAAGGAAGTTGTGTTTCACTTGCTCATCTCAGCAGCCATTTGGCTGTTTGCCGTGATTATTTCTTTAAAATATTTACTCATGAATATTAAGCACTGCTATTAACAAGCAAACCTGCTGACAGATTCTAAGCTAATGGAGACCATCACTTCTAGATATTCTCATGCCCAACGGGAGTGTGGCAGGTTGAGGGGGAGGGTGCATTTGTAATTAAAATTTGAGATTCTCAGATTATCTGGTAGCAATGGCTGTCCTTTTTTTTTTTTTTTTAATGCTGATTAAAAACAGACATTATGGTAGTTTATATGAATTGCTGGCTGTAAAATATTGCTTATAATTTTAATTGGTGGAGAGATTTTTTAGCAGTTACACCATTTAAAGTTTAATGTTCTGTGTTGTTTTCCTACATTGTTTCTACTTTATTTTGTTTTATCTGCAACTATGTCAGTTTAAGTCACTTTGTGACTCTGAATAAAGAGGTCAGCGTAACAATTGACTGAAAAATAGACTCAAGAACTAGTTGCTTATGCATTTCATGATGGAATGTTGGATAAACAAATGTGTGTATAATTCACAGTCATATCTGACTACATCTTATATTAAAAAACACTATTTTCTGTGCTAAAGTCATGGATAATGTTTGACTAAACCGATAAGTGCTACTGTGATTTACCTGTTTGTCCCCTTGGTACTTTAGAAAGACCACAGAAAGACCTGAGAGATGATGTAAGTGAACTATTCACTAAGATAATGTCCAAAGTAATGTTCGTGGCTAATAATTATTTGTTGAAATAAATATACACAATTTAATGTCCTTTAAAGCATTTATGATATGGTTTTGGTCACAAACACCTCCTTTTCGGCCTAACAAGACTGAATTTGCACTTTTGGCTTCTTAGCATAAAGCATAAACATCAGTATTAAAGGTAGGCAGACGACAGTTTGATATGATTTCTTTTAAAATAGAATCATGATTTTTAGGAACATTTGAATGAGTTAGGTTGGAAGCAAATTTAGTTTCACAACAAATCTACTAAGATTATTCCATTTTTATAGTCTAAACTATGACTTGTTCAGGAAACAAATAATGTTGTTTGAAAATAACTACTAAAATTACAAGCAATATAAAGAGCCTTACTGACTAAAGGCCGAATTGTCGTTTATAGTTATAAATTTTCATTTGATTGTCATTCCCCATGTGCGCTTATTGAGAAAACTCTGCAATGTGGCGAATATGTGTTTAATTCAGATGACTACAATTAGATGGTCACAATCTTATGGAGCACTTGGCATGACATTGCATGCACTGTGAATATTGACCAAGTGGCAGAGTCTGTCACAAATTAGACAAGGTGTCACCTGTTTGAGTTCACTGCATCAAAGTGGCAAATTGGGGGGTTGATGGCAGGGGAATGGTGTGGTATATAGCAACTATTCATTCAAAGGTAAAAATGGCGACTGCGACTAAATTAGTCTACTACTTAACATGAACTAGGGTCCATGGGAAATAGATATATTATTCACATATACAGTTAGTGGGATATGGTGAAGATGAAATCACTGCACTTCACTGAAGGAAATTACATTGTTCCACATAACTCCGCATGACTTCACATCCTGCTTCTATTCAACTGACCACCGCACTATGCATGCAACTGTGTCCGTAGCAGTCCGCCTGTTCAACAAAACTAGCCGCAGCTTCATAAATAAGGAGAAGTGAATTTGTAACTATTTTGGTGATGTGACTCGAATTGTAGTGAGGTGAAACCAGTAGTAAAAATGCTTTTATTGTGAATTAACATATACATAAATTAGACAACTCCTTATTAATGATTTTATTGGTATAACATTTGGAATATTTACTACACATCTCTTTGCTTTAATGATGGACACTCAAGCTGACAAGGACTTTACCAATTTGTGAAATTTCATGATCCATATTATCCCTCCATGATTTGAGAATGTTCCAAAGAGTATCTTAATATGTTAAATATGGAATGGAATTCTTTAGCTGTCTCACTCTTTAAGTGCTGGCAGGCTAAGCATATATTGAAATCAGTTATTTATGGAAGTCACAGTAACACTTTCATTACATTCTATTCGTAATTTCCACCCATCAACATTATTCTGGATCAGAAAGAAACAAAACCTTCTAAGCAGCTTTATTTAATCCAGATTTCATGTCCCCAAAAGTGACTAAACCTATATACTGTATATACTGTATATACTGTATGTACTGTATGTACTGTATGTACCATAGTGCACATTCAGTATTTAAAAAGCTGGATTTTTCTGTCATATCATATAGCAGCAAGTGTAGCACATCACTTCCCAAATTGTTTGATTTCATAATAAAGAGTCCCTTGATTTTAAGACATAAGACTTTATTTTAAAGTTTCCTTGATTACATTGGTTTAATGCATAGCTAAATATGGGTAGGAAATTGGCGAATTTGATTATATAAAATGCCAATCTGTAGCCAAAGTTTCCAGATTTCTATTCTCCTGTATTTTCATATATTTCAATAGACCGTGTGATATTCTTCCTTTTATTCCCAGGTTCCTGTGATCTCCGATTGGGTAAAGTCTCTGCACAATTTTCTGTTCCTTCCATATCATCCCAAGTTTTTGGTCCCCTATGTTGTATTATATGACAGAGATGGATTTGTGCACTATCTGATGGAATACAAACACATCTTAGGTAAGATGTAAGATATAGTAAAATTAAATAATTAATATAAGCATTTGGATTGGACAAAGCTTTATTAACAATATGAACAATCTGATTGTTTAATTAACAAATTATTTGTATTTGCTCCCAGAATCAGGATTGCTCAGCTGCCCATAGACACCAACTTACATGTTATATACAGTAGGCAATGCTGGAGATAATATGACTAACCAGCTTAATTTCCAAATTAAAAACAGGGTTCTAAACAATGAAACTCAGATACAATTAATCGCAGTGTACTTTCCTTTGTATTGACTTGGCAATATAACAATATGTATAGTTGAGGACCCATATTAGAAGATTCAGGGGGTTATTCACTAAAGTGCAAATTTGACTGTTGAATTCGCAACAGCGGATTCCCATAGTAAATCTGAGACAATTTCCCCATTGTAAAGTCACGACAATTTTTAAAAGATAAAATTGCGACAATTTTCCCATAATAAACTCGCAACTGCAACAATATTCTCATCATAAAGAGGCGACTGCAACAATAGCAGACTATTGCTTCTGTCTTTATCTGGCGAATTCGCACCTATACACAAAAATTTGGACTTTAGTGAATAACCTCCTCAATGTTGAGGATACAATACAGTGGGGCCCAAGGGATGACATTATTTGATCAGGTCTTCTAGCACTAAATAATTGGGTCCCTAGGGCAATCTACCACTGTATTAGACTATCTGGACGGTGCTAGTGGGATTTATAGACTTACCTAAATAGTATAAAATGTATCTAATGTAATAAAACTCAGCATGCAATAAACAGGCTATTTTGATTACACTTTTCCATTTACAGCAGTGGGAAAACCTCCAGTGGGATACTGCATTGATCTGAGAAGAACATTTTGGGAGGTGCTTGATTTTTTGAGATTCTGCAAAAGAAATGGATTGTTCCCCATCAGCATTGAAAATGCCATATTGTACACAGAACAGGTGATAGTTTTTACAATTGTTTTCAGTATCATAAAATACACAGTTTGTGCTGGAGTTATATGGTCTGTGTCCATATTATTCTATCACTTTTCCTAGAGAACCAACAAGAATAAATGGGTTAGGATTGTAGGAGTGGTGAAAAGGCCTTCTAGGGACAAAATGTTCCACTGAACTGTATGATGAGTTCATGTACAGTATACCGTGTACAGTATTATGAGGCTGAATACTACATCTGCTGTTTTTCAATGATTACAGGAAAAATAAATGGTTTAGTTATCATTTACCCTTTTAACAGATTGATTGGCCTTTCTATTGTCTGTCTGTCTATTTGTCTAGCACTTCTTTCCATACAATAGACTAAGGTGACATGCTGCTTTTGATATTTCATGGACTTATTTGACAAGCGGTCTTAAAGTGCACCTGTCACCTCAAAACACTAATACCAATGTAGGTTGTACTAATGAAATAAACTTTTTTTAAAATATATATGTGTTTTAAAAAATGTACCTTTATACAGCGTTTCTCTCTGTCATCTTCCCTGTCAGCCTGACTTTTCTTTCCTGGGTCAGGTTGGCAGGGCTAAATGATGATTGACATTATAGCTCCTCCAATCAGATCCCTGCTAAATCATGATTTAAGGGATCTGTTTGGACGAGCTATATTGTCAATTATTATTTAGCCCCACCCACCCAACTCTTGGGAAAGAAAAGTCAGGCTGACAGGGAAGATGACAGAGAGAGATGATGTTTAAAGGTACATTTTTTTAAAATACATATATATTTACAAAAATGCTTATGTCATTAGTACAACCTAAATTAGTATTAGTTTTGAGGTGACAGGTGCACTTTAAGATTAAAGAAATTCTAGGTCAGATGACTAAAAGGCTGATAAAAATGATTTCCACTGACTCCTTTATTTGTTTAGATTTTTCTGTTTTATCAGACGGATTCAGATTTCAGAGTCTGATCATTTGAAATATTGTACACACTGAGGGTTATTCACTAACGTCCGAACTGTTGCGTATAGGTGTGAATTCGCCAGATAAAGAGAGTTGCAATAGACTGCTACTGTCGCAGTCGCGTCTTTATAATGAGAATATTTTCGCAGTTGCAACTTTATTATGGGAAAATTGTCGCAATCTTAACATTAAAAATTGTCGCGACTTTACAATATGGAAATTGTAGTGGTTTGCTATGGGAATCTCCTGTTTGTGAATTCGACAGTTGAATTCGCACCTTAGTGAATAACCCCCTAAGATGGACCAACTACATTTGACATTGTATGTGTGTATGTATAATTTGATTTATAAAGCGCCACAAATTTACGCAGCGCTGTACAATTAAGCAATATAAATGTATGACAGACATGGGAAAAGTGCATTACACATTACAAGTGAGTAACTTACAAGCATAAAATCTATTTAAGTGCCAGGTTGTGACTGACGCAAAAGGATAAAGGTCCCTGCCCCATAGAGCTTACAATCTAAGTGATTTATACCAGATTCTTTAGACTAGCAGCACATAAGACAACATTTAAATGGAAAGTATTCCATATTTAAAGGACCAGCAACACCAGGAAGTGAACATTTGCTTGTTTTTTTTTATTTACAGTTTTTGTTTAGCAACACATTACGCAGCACTTTACAGAGATTAATCATTCAATTCAGTTCCTGCCCTTGTGAAACTTACAATTATTCTAAAATGATAACCTTCACATAGACTAGGGTCAGTCACCAGTGGCAATATGTCTAAACTGACATGTTTGTTATTTGTAGCCTGAATTATTAGATATGATTTTTGGAAGTCTGGCTCTGGCTCTATTGGCGCCCTAGGCGCCCCCTCCAATGGCGCCCCCCCATCCAGTGCTGCCCCACCCCCTCGACCTGCACCCCGCCCCGTGCCGCCCCCGACACCGCCCCCTCGCAAAACCCCGCCCCCTCCCC
>WMED01001559.1:0-15616 GCA_019650415.1 Pipa parva
CGACTGTCTTTATCTGGTGAATTCGGACCTATACGCAACAATTCGGACTTTAGTGAATAAACCCCTGAGAGATACCAAATCTACATAAAAAGAAAGTCAATGTTTCAGCTCTTTCTTTAACAATTGCTTGTGCGGGGTTAACTACACCTTTAAGAAAAAGAAAAGAAAAAAAAGGCAGATAACAGCTTAAAGCTCCTGATTGGTTATTTGGAATCATCCAGCCTGTCAATTCCTTAACCTAAAGTTGAGTTGACCTGTCAGGTCCACTTAAAAGACTGGTTTTAAGAAGCAGGGAATTGTTTTAGCTGTATGCTAAAAGCAGTCAGCTAAGACTGTAGTAAAAGAAGCAAACTCCCTGCTCAAGTTGAAGGGGGCAGGGTTAAAAGGATGATTGACAAAGTTCCTCCAATCAGTTCCCTTAAATCACGATCTAGCAGAGATTTGACTGGATAAGCAATAATGTCAATCAATGTTTAACCTCGCCCAATCTGACTTGAGATTCAAGTCTGGCATCGGAGCAGAAAAGAAGCAGGGAGTTTGCTTCTTTTACTACAGTCTTAGCTGAATGCTTTTAGTATTCAGCTAAAACAATCCCTTGCTATTAAAAACAGTCTTTGAAGTCAACCTGACAGGTCCACTATAAGATTCCAAGCTCAACTGCTGAAGAGGAAGTGGCTGAGAGAGTGAAGAAGCCTCAGTACCAAACTGGTACTAAATTGTAAAGGGTGAAAATAAGTAAATCATTTATACTTCAAAAAAGCATTTATTTAATTTTAATTTAACAGTGCTAAATAGACAGGGAAATAAATGTTGGTGACTAAACTGTTCCTTTAAGAAATGTGAATGAACAGAAACTTTTGAAGGGAGGCTGTCACCCCAAAACATTGTGTGTTTTTGGGCACTCCACAAAGACGAGAGAGTATAGGTGGTACCTTTTATTGGCTAACGAAATAGATGGTAAATGCAAACTTTCGAGGTTCCTAAGGCCTCTTCATCAGGCAATAATATGGAACTGAGAATGACAATTTTATACCGAAACTGGTACATCATGGCTAAATGTTATCAGTTTGACATCCTGACATCAAAAAAAATCACACACTGGAACAAAGCAATAAATTCCAATCTATCCAACAACAAAGCCAAAAAAACTAATGCTGTATAGTGAAATATTATCAGTGAAATAACATCGCAAAACTACAAAGTCACAAACTGGTACAGATGTTGTTATCTGTTTGACACCCATTTGGAATGTCGACCAGTTGTAAAAATGAATTAAAGCAATGTAGTTAAACAATTCATCAAATTGCAGTACAGGATAAACTCTGGGAGAGGGTTAATTTGAGCCATTAGTCCATAGGTATGAAGTGTGGGGCCATTAGAGACAGTCAGTTGCTTTTGAAATGTAAAGTGTCTCTTCCTTAGTCTGTAACTGGAGAATAGAGATGGGAGGGGGGTGGCAGTGAAATGTCAATCCAGGACATAGTTCCGCATAAAACTTTTATCCCTGTTAAGTCCATTCTGGAGGGTGTTAAATATTTTCATAAATTTAACTTCCCATTCTTTTCTGTCACTTTGGGTGGAAAAGTTACCCTTCAGTATTAATATTCCCAGGTCCTCTATGCTGTGGTTGTAACTACAAAAATTAGATGCCACAGGTAGTTCAGTCTGGCCTTTGTTGATGCTGAATCTGTGTGTTCTCATATGCTGTCGCAGTGTCCGACCTGTTTCTCCAACAGAGTCCTGTACTACGGCATTTCCTGCACATTATCAGATACACCAGGTTGGTAGATCCACAGGTGTATGTTCCCTGAACATTGTACTCACCCTGTTGGTGAGGTATTGGTACCCTGTCTGTAGAGTGAATGTGTGTGCAGGTTGCACATCTCTTTTGTTGACAAGGAAATGTGCCATTGGTATTGGTAGTGTGCACTCCGCACTATAAGTTTTTTTAGGTTTAGCGGTTGTCTGTAAGCCAGGAGAGGGGGTTCTGTGAATATTGTTCGTAACCTCTCATCCCTATGAAGTATGGGATGGAGCTCCTCCATAATTTTGCGCAGGACCTCCATATCAGGATTGTAGGTGACCATAAGAGGTATCCTGATTTTTTCTGGTGGCTGCTTGTATATAAGGAGCTCATTTCTGGGTATGGCAGTGGCTCTTCTAATTTGTTTTTTTGTATTCCTGGGGCTGTAACCTGTTAGGGGATTCCCTTTTTGCAGGAAGAAACGGCATGCTGCAATACCATCATCATGTGGAATGTTCCTATAAAGGGATTCTACATCCATAGTGGCCAAGATGGTTCCCTCGGGTATTGGACCTAGGGCAGCAAGTTTGTTCAGGAGGTCTGTGGTATCCTGAATATAACTGGGTGTGGTCCTTACTATGGGCTTCAGGACATTTTCCACCCAGCCAGAAATCTTTTCTGTGAGTGTGCCTACTCCAGAGATAATAGGTCTGCCAGGATTACCCTCCTTGTGAATTTTTGGTAACATATAAAAACAGCCAGTTTTGGGATCCTTGGGGATCAGGGCATGTGCATGGTCTCTTAGATTGGCAGGAAATCTCTTAAATATTTTAACAAGTTGTTTCCTGAAAAAGCCTGTGGGATCCCCCTGTAGTCTGAGGTAGTGCTCAGTGTTAGACAGTTGTCTGTGTGCCTCCTGGATGTAATCCGAAGTGTTCATAATAACAATAGCGCCCCCTTTGTCTGCAGGTTTAATAACAATATCCCTATTAGTCTTTAAGCATACAATGGCATTTGTTCTCCTCACCAGTTATATTTTGTACCCGCTTGAGTCTTTTATCAAGTATGGTAGTTGTGACCCTCTGTCTGAAGCTGTCAATATAATAATCAAGTGTTGGGTTCCTACCTGATTTAGGGGTCCAGGTGGATGTTTTAGATGGATTTCTGGAGTAGTGATGGCTCATAGATTCATTAGTTTCATAGTTGTCTCTGTCATAGAAAAATTCTCTAAGTCGAAGTCTCCTAAAGAATTCCTCCATGTCACTGCAAAGTTTGATTTTGTCCACAGGTTTAGCCGGACAAAATGACAGTCCTTTTGATAGTACAGACAGCTCAGCTTTGTTCGGATTATAAACACAACAAACACAACACAACACAACAAACACTGAATAGTGGGTACAGTGAGAAATGGGCAAAAAGCATTGACGAGCACATGCTAAAAAGAAAGAATGGTAACAGCACATATTAGGACTGATGGTTGAAGGCATATTTGAAAAGAGTTTCAAAAGCAAAGATTTGAAAAGAAATGGTACATAGAATTATCACTAGTTAAAAAATAAGGCATGTTGGAAGGCAGAATGACTACATTTACCAAATGACAAATGTATCATATTTAGTAAATAAGTCTAATATATATGTTCATGCACATCAGGATAATCTTTTCAGATGTATGTGGACCATACAACAGAATTTCTTAATGAAATTTATTTTTATTGCTTTTAAAATATTGTTATATGAATTAATATTTTGTCAACACATTAAATAATAATTTCCCTACATATTAAAAATAAAATGTTATTTAAATACATATTTGCTAAGAACATTAACTTATATTTTAGCTTTGGGTGCAAATGAGCAACTAAATGGAAAACAATATTCACAGAATTAGTTAGAACAGGAAAGTCCATTTGCAAAACTGAAAAACACTTCCTGATGAACATATCAAGATATTCCATAACTCCATGTGCTTACAAATGATTAAACCATTCTGTTTGCCTCCCAACATGTATAACATATCTAAGGAAGGAACAAACTTGATTCTGCATTATGGGTTGGGAGGTTGGCAGGGTTGTGAAAAAGCAAATGCTGTAAGGAAGGGGAAATTGTACCTGGGCCTAATTTGTGTCCAACGGAGTCAAAGGCATGTAGAAGTGAATCTGCAATACAAGAGGACAAGTTCAATCCTTTTTCTTTTCAGTCTGTGGGCATGTGTTAGAGGAGTCAGTGCTTTGCACAATTTGCAAGAGTAAAGCACATCAGTTAGAAAATAAAACCAAACTAATAAAAACTAAATAAAACCCTTTGCTGGCCTGCTGAATACCTTATAACATACTCAGTAGGTAAAGGTATCAACATGTAAATATTATCTTCCATTGAAAGACAATAATAAATAATATATCTATTATTAAAATTTATACAAAAAATCCAAACATAAAAGCTTATTTTCTACGTATTTTAAAACTGAAAAAAAAAATTGCTGAATGCTTATAACAGTAATTTTGTGCATAATATAAAATTCTATTCTATATAGTAATATGTATAATATATATAGTATTAAGTTATATTACCAGAGTACAGTGTTCAAATTCTTGGACAAGAATTTTTATACATTCTCTTATGTAGTTATGTCTGCCTGTTGCCCAATGTTATGTGCTGAAACTGGTTTTCTGGCAACTGCAACGATGACCGACTTCATTACCAGCAAATATCAACAGTGATCCAACCTGGGAATAGTGTAAATAAGTAGGTAATGAAGTTGGATTGGTGAATTCGACTACAACTGGCCAGGTCACTGTAAATCTGACCCAGCAATTTGGGGCTAGAACCAAAGCTGTTACTATACTAGATTTCTGAAAGATTGACTTCTGGAGTTTAGGAGAGATCTAAATGAGCCATGCTAAAGTGGATGATCTGAAACCTTAGATGACTTCATTAATCGGATACATGTCATTCTGCAATCTTGTCCTTATGTCTGTAGTTTCTACAGAGCAACTGTTTCCTGAGAGGGCACATTCTCCAGAAGAGAATGATGGAAGTTTAACCTGAATTTCCATTGTTAGGGAGAAGGTAATTCATGGTAGAAGGTAATTTTTGTTACCTATGCAAAGAGGGTTTCAGGCTTAGAGAGACTGTGGAAGGTGGTTTAGGGTGTATTAGCTATGCCTCCTCCTCCTCCACCCCTGGTCTACAGTGTTGTATTATAGGTAACAATGGGAGGTAAAGTAAATACAAGGGTTCCAAAGGATTCTGAAGCAGTTGCCAACTTTGTATCAGAAGCATTTGTGAAAATGATGGTATGGCAGATGTATGAAAAACCTTTTCCTGTGTCCATTCAAGTTGTGGATGGCATAATATATCCAACAGGCATACTACTCATGAACACCACAGAGCAGTCTTTGGGAGAAGCTTGCCTTCAAGTGATGTATGGCAAGCTCCCACAGAACCTGCAATGGTGGGCAAGCATTTTCCTCTGACTGCTTCCTATCCTTGTGCAAGAGCACTGCACACAGATAATGAAGTGGTGTTCGGTGGTGGCCTGCCAACTTCAAATTTTTCAAACGTGAGGACCCTTTACCCAGCCACATTTGAGACCTGGTTTATAAGCTCATTCACACATCCGGCAGCAGCTCCCTTTCTTTGCAAAGAAAAATGTTTGTTAAAAAACTTTTAAAAGTTGTTAGTAATAGGGGTTATTTTTAAATGATCCAAGCTGATCTCCTCTGCTCTACACACTGCTGAGATCCTCTTCACTTCCTGTTGGAGTTTTTTGCAAGTTGAGCATGCACAGAAACAGTTCTATGTCAGAAAGGGGTCAGCATTGCCCTTCTAGATTTAATTTTTTTTCCCCATCCCCGATGAGCCATGGACCCCCTTCAAAATATATGCACCCCATATCCCAGGATGGTGGTATGGGGGATCCTAGGAAATCTCAATTATTGGGGCCTGGAGAGATGCAACAATAGTTGTTTGTGGTCGTACTTTTAACACTTTTCATGCAGGTTTTGTTTTATAGTAGTTGTTTTTTGCAGCTTAACATAGTTTGTTGCTGGTTTTGCCTGTTTAGGATAATTTGTGGCATTTTATTTTGATTGAATATGAACCCGTTTTTTAACCAAACAACTTTGCCAAATTCATTTCAACGCTGTAGTCTGGTGACCAGTTGCACTTATCTCTGACATGACATGGCCTGTACTAAATGCACAACCAGTTCAGAAAAGCAGAATTTAACAGAACTACAACTATCTACCACCAAAGTTGTGTAGGAGAGGTGACTGTAAAGCAGCATTCTCCTTTCTTTCATTTTTAATTATGACTTTTTTGTGTATTTAGACATCAGCAGTAAAAACTACACTGGAAAAATAAAATAGCAGTACTGAGAAACTTCAGCTGAGAATCTGATAAAGGATTGTACTATTTGAAATAGTTTAGTGTTAAACCTTTTATCCAAGGTCAAAGTTAAAAGCAGGCACAAAAAAATCTATAAAAACAAGTGAAGCAGCACTAGTTTTTAAAGATTTTTTTTGTATCTGCTTTTAACTTTGACCTGGAATAAAAGTTTTTGATTTTACTTTTGGAGTGCCGGAGTTTCACCGTTTGTATGCTATTCTGTGTGCATTATAGTCCAACCTTGCTCCTGAGCACCCTGCTCACTGATTTTGACAAGAAGTCTCACCTATTTGGATTGAGCAGCCTAACTGGTATGTTTAGTGTTAAACCTACCAACACTGGGCCTAAAGTCCTCTGAAACTAAACACACATTCACACATGCAAACACCAAGCCTACACACATTCCACAAAAGCTGTATTGTACTGGAAAAGGTAAGTGGCAGAACAAGGAGGACTGAAAAAAATTTCAACAGGTTACAGTCCTGCAACTATTCTTAAACCAGCGACACTAAAAAAATGATATATTTATTATAGTTTATATAACAAGTTCAAGTATAGGTATTTCCCAGTATTCTAGATCATCTGTACTTTGCAAACTAGATGCCAATACCACCCTACTAATTGGAAGGGCTGAATCAGTTTTACATCTACAACACTGCACAGATGGGGAAATCAGCAAATATTTGCTCTAATTGATTTATTTTTATATGATCTTTCACTGTGGGTGTGCTGAATGCACATTAAGTTTATCTTTAGAAATCCTTTGTTTGCCTCTGCAAATATATATATATTTTCTTTATAAATCTACTGACCAGTCCCAGAATATGCTTGCTTTTTCTTTTTCCTCATAAAATAACTTGGGATGTTGCCCTGTCTTACTGGCAGCACAACAAACAGAATGATTACTCCAAAATACCCATAAATGTCTTTCATACTTAAACAGATTCTTCTGCCCTTTATACACTAAAGTTCTCTTGCTCATGTGGAGTTCAACTGAATACCATGTTTTGAAAAATGTTCTAAAGTATACATAAATATAACCGCAGGAACAATTAAGACTTTAATAAAAATGGCTTGGGTATTGTTTATTTCTGCTAAAACACAACGTGAACTTAATTTAAGAACTTTATTAGAAGCATATTTAGGGTAGGATAATCAGTGAGATCTTGCTATTGAGAGAGGTAAATAGTAAGAGAAAAATTAGAGACAGAGAAAAAACACAAAGAGGGTGAAACCACATTAACCATAAAACAAACAATAGAGTAAAAAAGGAGTTTGATAAATAGAAACAATAAACATGATGTAACAGTGATACCTTCAATAGCTACTTAGACTGGAAATCGATACAAGCTTCCAAGGCTTTCTTTGTTAACTTACAATAAAGTTAAATATGACAATACATGGTACAGTCTTTTTGAAAAATTTCTACTGCCACTTCACTTTCTAACTTTTATAACTTTTATATCTTACAACCAACACCTTTACGGGAGACTGACAGCTACAAACTTAAGATGGTGAAAACAGGTAATGGTCATTTGTAGAAAAGTAGCAGAAGTCTGTGGAAATTATTTTCTGAAATGTGAGCTGGAGACATATGTGCTGTAGGTCTGCTATTATTCTGGATACTTTGATATCTTGTTTTGAAAGGGCAGTATAATGTTAACATGGTGTGATCTTTCCTAGGTTTAGCCAATAGGTCCCAATTTGTGATGGGTGAATATAAAAACACCCTGTCTGAAACAGTAAGTTTAGGCAGGTGAGCAACACATAAATTTGGAATGCCCTCATGGAAATTATCTTGGGGTACACTTTGTAACACTGGTGAAACCAAAAGGCTTCATCTTTGGTATCTTCTGTTCCCTGCAGACATCCCATAAAGGGGAACTTTAGTGGTATAGTACATGCTATAATAGGTTTAAGACAGCTATAATATGTTCTATAGAAAAACTGCCCATCCCCCACACAACTCACAACTAGTTATGTAAGTATTGCACTCATGCTGGCTGCATCCGGAAGGAAGAACCTCCAATTCTGGAATTTTTACTGTTTTAGTTTGTCTAACACTGTTACTTACTGTTTGTTACTTAATTTTTTATGTTTTTGCATTGACTGTTTTGTTCCATCTCTAAAGTTTGTATCACTTCATTGTTATCAGTCCGGGAGTTCACATGTTTTTTATTTATAATTGTTTATCATTACTTAACTTTCTATCCAGGATCTGTGCTGTTGTTCATCTAGTTTATAGTTATTTCAGCAGCTGGTTGCTAGCTGAAAGGGAACCAACAATCAGAAGACCATTTAGATATAAATAAGCACAAAGATGGAATTTAAAAAACTGTTAAAATGAAGACCAACTGCAACCTGTATTAGTGTACTGCTTTTTACAACAAACTGAAAGTTAATTCCCAGATGCAAAAACTCCTTTAACATTTAACTAATAAATAAATTCCATATTCCTGCTTTTGATAGAAATGCCTTCACTTTGGTTCATAAGCCAGCCTGAATAGAGAAAGGTAAGGGACATGTAAATTGAAGTACAAGAAGGCAAAAAAATTATTTCACAATCTCTAAACTGTTTATCTTCTTCTTATGCTCCATGTCTGAAAGGATGAGCCATGATCTATGGTCCTTCTAGAACTCTTGACCAGACCTAAACACAGGGCAAATGTCAAACATGCCAGTTCTCATTATTCTTGTATTATCTTATCTTACACAGATAACTTCTAAGACTTCAATAAACTGAAAATGTGAAAGGTAGCCGACTCAAGTCATAATGAAAAATATGTAGGCACATCTGGCTTAATTGTAACATAATTCTTCATAATATGGACTAGACATGAAATCAGTTTGGCAATGATCCTAATTGCATTCAGATCCATTTAAATTGTTGTGATGACTTTAAATCTTAAGAGAGTAACCTCCTTGTGCTTCCATTCATAAATCAAATTTACTACCAAAATACAACTAAACAGGCATTACCAAAGCAACAGAGGATGATGTTGAAAAATGTAGCCTAAAACTCTGAAGGAATCTCTTGCTGTATTTTTTTTTTTTTTTTAATTTTTTGTAATTTTTAAATATATTTTTCAACCGTAGCTATTCCACTTAATAAGCTTATAGAGGTTTAAGTATTATTGTATTTTTCAGACCAAAAAAACACCATTTTTTATCATTTGGAGTTTTTATTGTTTCAATAATTATATTCTATTATCAAGACAGGTAATTATGTTATTCACAAATGCATACACCAAAAATATGTAATAATACAAAGTGCCTATTATAAAAGCCATAACACAATAATTTAGTTTGTGACAATATCAATAAACTTTCTTTGGTACAAATCTATGGTGTGTTTGTGTTATTTAATGCTATGTTTTCTAGATTCATTTAAACATTGTTAACCTTTTAAACTTCTTAACATTAACAGATATTTTACTTTATTCTAGAGGATAGCTAAGTGGCTAGGTCAGTGGTCGGCAAACCACGGCTCGCGAGCCGCATTTGGCTCTTTGGCTACGGTGTGCGGCTCCGAGGGATCTGCCCTCCCACCTGCCACCGGCCTTTGACGTCTCTTGTGATGGGACATCAAAGGTCATGTGATTGGGAGCGTGCTTGCTCCTCCCCCTTTGCAGCTCCCAGAGAAATTTGCAAAGGTGGAGGAGGGAGAGAAATGGCTCCCTCCTCTGTGAAGATTGCCGACCCCTGGGCTAGGTGAATCATTGGGGTAGGGGTAGGGGTAGGAGTAGGGGAAGGGAAGGGGAGATTATTTTATGGAGTCAATTGCTTCAGTTGTGCTTTCTGTATTATTAAAAAAATACTACATTTTTTAATCCTAAATTCCCCCACTAACTGCCCTGGTATTTTAGTGGCACAGGTTACTGTACACCTTGGTGGTCCCACCCTGGCCACATCCTAAATCATTGGTGGTGGCAAGACCCCCTCCCAAAATGTGAACATATTCAAATGCACTGTGGCCACTGAGGCACCTGATGCTTATCTATACCCACATAATAAACCCAATCTCAGAATGCTCAATGCCCAATTTTTCAGTTAAGCCAGTTAAGTAAAGGCTGTTACCACTTTGCGTAAAACTAACCTTGCAAAGACAGATATGGTTATTTTAGGCCAGTGAAACACTGTAAATTTTACTAAACGTGTATTTTTGCATGCAGCAAAACATCTTTAAACTCTTGGTATAGGCTTTCATTCTACTGCTAATGAAACCACCTAAAATACATGGCTGAAAATCAGTTACCACACACAGTAGCCTGCAGGCATATTTTTAAGCTGTACAATGACATTTAGAGGTAAGAGTTATGTCATGTGTGTGCCTTAAACAGTAGGAAATTAAATACTTACTTAAATGGGGGGAAAAATGAAATATTATTATCCCTGTAGTTTAATCCCTTGGCCACATCTGGCATTGCTATCATTACAGCAAACTCCTTTTTAGCAATCAGCGGCCAGACCACATTCCATAGATGAATATTACAAAAGAGACCTTTACTTTAAAAATGAAATAAGTTTAAAATGGATTCCAGTAATTATCAGAAAT
Organism: Pipa parva; assembly: GCA_019650415.1. Classification (NCBI taxonomy): domain Eukaryota; kingdom Metazoa; phylum Chordata; class Amphibia; order Anura; family Pipidae; genus Pipa; species Pipa parva. Next base: position 10,686 of record WMED01001559.1, read on the forward strand.
GAGGAGTTTAACTAAAGAGAGGCATTAGCGCAGGATACACATGAAAAGCAATGGCATACTAGCGCCAGGTTATATTGCAGACTTTTCTGCTATCCAGAACATATACACAAGTGTTCCCCTCCTGTTGTCAATGACTATTGCAATTGCTGAGGTTACCTTTCCCATGCAGAAATGATGCTGCACATAAAAAGGCACAGATTTTGTTTCTGCAGTAGAGACAAACCTATCCCTTTCATGCACAGCATTATGGGCTACAGGGGGCAAGTACAGAACAGCAGCTGCAGTAGACATAACCTAAATAAACAAGCACTGACAGAGAGCATTTTTGTTTATAGTTTAGATAGCAGGAAAGACAGTGACACATGATGGTATTTAAATACAACTACCTCAAATTCAAAAATGGTAATTGCAAAAATTGTTTTATAACCATATCTTTCAAACTCTATTAACGTTAACGAAGATGCCCAAACTGTTAAAGCCTGCAGCTTCATTAAACCTAGATAAATTGACATCCATGGTGCCATATTTCTATTTTCCGTTTGCACTGATCAGAATGAATGCTGTTTCAACTTAGGGAGGGAGAGTATTTACTGAGAGGTGTTTTTTTTTTATTTATTTTTTTTATATATTTATCATATTTTTTTCACTAACAGCCTTAAACAGTTGTAGCTGTCGGCAACAACAAAATGCTGCATACTTTACACATCTGTATACTGTTAGGAACTGCTCAAAAACACAAATGCAGCCTTTAACCCCAAAAACCTTTGCGGTTCCTAGCAGCATGCAGTTAACTGAATGAAAACATACTTAAGGTTATGTGCTTAAAGAATTCTAAGACAATCTTAAAATTCCTAGTATGAATATAAATAGCCCTGTTTATATGCATGAATACCGGCAAAACTAAGTATTTCAGAATTTTTTTTTTTTTTTTTTAACATTTATATTTTATAAAAACACAGGGAAATAAAAACAAAATCAATATACAAATAGCAAAGAAATGAGTAAGTGATCAAGAAATAACATTAAAGTATAAATGGGGAATAATATAAAAGGAAAGAAAAAGAGAAAAATTAAAAAAATTGGGGGGGGGGGAATGGGGTTGAGTAAGAGGAGCGGGTGAAGGTTTAATCAACTCTAGCAGGAATAAAAAAAGAAAGCATTTTACTGCTTCATCTTGTGTAATGAGTATTTATACCAATGAGTATACAGACCACTAATGCAAGGATTCAAATCAGAATAATAATTCTAACTAAATTATACATAAATATTTGTAAGCGAAATATGCTACTCTTGGTTTCCCTTCCTGTGTTTGATATTGGATAATCTCAAGGTATTGCCACAAAGAAAAACTTGACTATCAGGACGCCCTTCAAGAAAAGGTCAAAAAGTTAATAATATAAGGTGGACACAGTACTCCTCTTCCATTTAAGCCCCTTTATTAGAAGTATGGCAGCTTGATATCTAAACTAAGTTTCAGACCAAACATATCCTTCAAATGACTGGGTTATTGATGCTGAAATGTCCACCACCAAAATTCAATTTTTTTTAGTACAATGGCAGTGAGGGACTTGACGTATACTGCCGATACTTTATGACAAAAGCACAACTCTAATGATATGAAAATAATGGATTAGTTTTTCCAGGATAATGAGATGAGGCATTTCATATTCATCCAACAATATCTGAGACTGCTGACCTGAGGCAGACTTAAATTTTTGCTAAACTGGGCTATACTGGATATTATCCAAATTCCAGAATAGGAAAATTATGGACATTTTCTGGATAGGCAGGGAGCAGAGCCGTGAGAGTCAGTAGCAGATCACCCCTTTTGAAGGACACGCTTGGATTCCTATTGCCACAGGTAGAATATAGGAACAATTCTACATAAGCAGGGATACTTTGGGCGAAATTTAGTAAAGGCAAAGTGATAGATCGATCAAATTTTCGATCGAATGAAATTTCACTTGAAATTTTGAAATTTCACTCGAAATTTCGATCGATCGGTAAAATTTACGACTTTAATAAATTTCGCCCAAAGTTTGTGTTGCTGTGACTACAGAGTCCAGCCCTTTTTGTTCTCTCTCTTTTGGGACAGGTTACATTTTTTATTTTTGGTAAATCTGCTAAAAAGTGACATTACACTATTGTGACATATTGCTATCAAAATATAAGTCCCTTTCTTTTAACAAGGAGCTTCTGTAACTATTTTTACTCCTTCTACCCTAGGTCCTGGATATTGCATCTTTTATACTGTAGGCTTTATGCACAGCGTTTTCACAGTCTTGAAATGTTAGAACTCTGCAAATGTGAAGAGAGAGAAACTATTTTATACGCTGCTGCTTTAAAATAACAAATTCTTTGGTTTTGAGATTAAAGAAAGCATCCATAGAGCCTCCTTTAAGAGTAACCTGAAGGAAGAAGGAATTTCCTGGGACTGCACAGTGACCACTTGAACAATATTCATAACAATTTGCTATTTTCTGAAGGAAAGGCTGTTTTGTGCCAGACCTACTTGTATTTGTTAGTACCTCTAATGACTGCCAGAGCAGTGGTTCAATGTGTAGATTTAAAGGTGTCGTTCATTTGGTCATTCGTTCAGCAAAAGTGTGAACATACTTTGTTGGTTTATGGTTGTTTTTTAACCTTCTCAAAATCATTTCAACCCACATAATACAAAAGCACTATTAGTTAGCACTTAAAACCTATGTATAACAGGATTTCTTTTTGCTATGTTCTGCAGCTAAACATAGAAAGTTGACATAAGAAATAGTTTGTGAAATTACACCACAGGGCTTTCCAAAGCAGACGTGACCTTGCACAAAGTTCACAAATGACAATATATAACATTGCAGTCCTGATAAAAAACAAAACAAACAATAATTCCATAGTTGACATTCTCATTGCAGGGGGCATGACATGAATGTAGAGACAGGTGTCCCCTAGTGTGATATTACAAAGTATGTTTAAGACCCCATAAGTCATAATATGCAAAAGGAAGATAATGGAAGGATATCACTTACATTTACTTCCTCAAAGCCATACCCATATGCCAGTTGAAGAATTCTTCAAAGTTAAAATGAAAATATAACCTGTTAGCAAGTGCATATTGTCTTCTATTTTATCCCTAAAATATGCTCATGGGGCCGGAGTTTATAGTATTTACTGAACATTTCTGCTCTATGCATTTGCACTAATATATATTAGTAGGTGCTGCCATACTATTTATTCAATAGAATATCAAAAAGGTTGCTGTTCTGTGGATAGAAAATATCAGATCGATGAAAATTTAAGTTTCTGCTCTACATTGCCAGTTAGAATGCTATCTTGGAACCAGGTAATCTTTACTATTTTCACTAGCAATTAAAGTGTAAGTAAATCCTATTTATAAAGATTGCCCCATTAAAGTATTGTAAAGTGGAAAAATGATTAACTCACTCACCTTTTCACTCTGCAGCACTCATTCCTCTGTAAAATATTCCTCCTTCCTGTAGAGTCTGAGGCCATGCCTCCACCCCTCTCACATTCTCACATTCTCTGTCTTAAAAACAGACCGTGTCTGGTCGGAATTCAATGCTGCAGGGCTTGTAGCAGTGAAAGGAAAGTATCAGATTACTAAGCATGCACTAGCAGAATGAGACATTGTGTGACCTCATTAGGGGAAGGTGTCTTCTGGGCACTATACAGGAAATGCAACTACATATTAATGCTGGAGGGGAAAGGCTGCTGGATTAAGAGGTGATAATTCAAAAACACAAAATAGTTTTTAATTTTAAATGTTTAAGTTTATGCTTTTACATTTAAAATATAATATCTATGTATAGTTTGGTCAATAACTTTACTTACACTTTAAATATGACTTCATTATGAGATGTGTTTAATTATATAAGCAGTCCACAAATGATTTCAAGAATTTGGAACTAACAATAGCCAAAAGAGTTTCAGGCAAGCTTAGAGCATTTTGCCTGCTCCGAAGATTACTGTTTGGCTACCCAAGGTCTTTTTTCAGAAAGGGAGTCATGCATATTCCCTAACAAACCTGTTGGCTATGCATGAGTGCCCATATTAAACCTATTGGAAAGGTTCACAGATGCACAGATGTTTCTACATCAGGACAAAGGGGATTGGAGTGATCCTAAGCCCCTTGTTACTGTGAAAGTTTAGTTTAAGTATTAAACGAAGGACTCTGGCTGCAAAGTCTTAGATCCTATAACAGCTAAGTGCTGGCTGGAAAAAAAAAGGCATGGGACGGCCCCAGGTTACATGCTGAGTACCCCAGTTTGACATCGAATTGTTTCTATTTAATGACTTCTGCTGACTTGCTTCAGTTCAAAAAAATGTACAGGTAGTAAAAAAAACTTCATGTTGATTACAGATTAAATGCATAGTTCTTTACTGTGGATCTGAGCACAGAGTCTCATGGGGCCCTAACATACCTGGAGTCAGCTTTATTTGACAAGCTTTAATATTTTGAATATATGTTCCCTGAACTTCAGAATTGTAATAACTACAAGTAGCCTTACAGAGGTGTATTCACATATGAAAATACATGAAACCCAGCTGCCCCTCTCTAAGGTGGTATTCAGATTACAGAACTGACCATTTGTGGTTCATAATTATAATTCTTGCAGTATGATAGACTCATTTATTCAAATATATCCTAAAATGCCACAACTGATTGATGTGCAATCCAAGCCCAATGTAAAATGTGGAGAAAGCAATACTGTTAGATTCAAAACCCTGCGGTTTCTTGAATTTCTTAAATAACTAATGGAATTTCCTCATTGCTTGTACTTAGTCTGATTTTCTCTGAGGCAGAGGCAAGTTAAGACTGTCATATTCCATGGAACTGTCATTCTGTGTTCATGGTACATGTTTGGGCATTTTCAGGGTTTCTTCAAAATATATAGACACTTTTTTTTTTTCTTTTTTTT
>WMED01001560.1:0-23043 GCA_019650415.1 Pipa parva
CCGCCAGTTCACAGATGCTATCTCTAGGAGAGTGGAAATGCACAGGGAGAAGGGCACTTTACTGATTCTGGTTTACAGTGCAAGCTTCACGTTGGTCCCAGAAAGAATTCTCTCTCCCATCATGCTCCTAGTCGTCTGTCACCTTATGACAGTTTCCGGGTAGGCAGCTGACTTCCCCCAGGGACGCATGCAAAAAAATTTATTTAATGTGAGTTTGAGACCCCTGCTTTAGAGGCATGCAGACTGTAATAGGTTTCAAGCCAAAAAGCAGCATGCACTTAAACTCATTTTGGATTAGCGCTGCAGCATGTGAGTTTTGTTTTTTGTTTTGAATAAAAACATACTGCATATATATTGTAACATTGTATTTGATACAGTTCATGTTTTCCTCATTAAAGAAAATAATGGCATGTAGGCATTTAATTCCTTTAAAATATAACACCTACAGTATAATATCAAATTACCATACCTTCAATCTAACTAGGAACTTTTTGTTTCCATTCTGCAGAAGGGAAAATTAAAGCTTTTAGATTGTTTTCAGTAGCCTAGAAACAGTTAATATAGAAAGTTAATGCAAAAGATTGCTGAACATGACCAAGGGGGTAATTCAGCAATGTGCAAAGTGAGCTCCGGATCCTTCGCATCACTTCGCACATGCTGTTATGCACTCGCTGATGTCCTGCATGCGGACATCAGCAAACGCTTTAAAGGGATTCCAGTCTCTGCGAGGCGACTCGAGTGGTCTCACTGAGACTGGAATCCCTTTAAAGTATTCGCTGATGTCCGTGTGCAGGACATCAGCGAGCGCATAACAGCCTCTGCAAAGTGATGCGAAGGCTCCGGAGCTCACTTCACACATTGCTGAATTACCCCCAAGTGTGCAGTATCCCTCAGATCCAAGCCTAGGAAACTCTGTGACTTCATATTATTGTATACTAAACACACTGCACATGCTCAGTGTGCTTGTCTGCTGCAGGTACCGGGGCAAAATACTCTTACTTAGAAATATATTCTAATTTATTAATTAAATCAAACATTATAGTCAGATACGTTAATAGTAAAGAAATATTGAATTCTCATTAAATCAGAAACAACCAATACAAGCATTTAGTTTTTTCCACCCATTTAATTAGAAGCAATCACATTACACATCCTTAGTTCTACAGGGCTGCTTATTAAATAGCTTGGACACATAATGCAGACTGGATTGTCTGCAGCCCTGCAGTGCACAGCCTTAGCAGGACAGAGAGGAGATTTTAGAGGTATTTGTTGGTTAAGTGTTAGAATTACCTAAAAACCTCTTTTAGCTGAATGGCAATCAGTTCAGGTGCATAGCAAATGGCTGTATCAGTATTGAGCATGAATGACATGACAACATTGCCTTTCAAAGAGGGACTCATATCATAAAATGGATCTATATACTTTTTTTTTTTTTTACAGAGTTGTGAATGCCCCCTCTGCTCACTTTTATATAGCTGACAACCTGCTACAAGAGAACCCTAGGACATTAGTCTGTGTGCACATTGCTCAACAACCATCCCGCAAGGCCTGAAACCTGGTCTGTCCATGTTTCAATGGCTGACCAACCGTTATGACATGGCACTGTTGGCTGGTTAGAGCGTGCACATGACATTATCTCTGGGCAGTCTGGAGCTGGGATGTCATATGTATATTGCCAGTGGCATTGGGAACGAAGCTACCGTACCTGATTCTCAGCAGTACCTGATAAGAACAGATACTACACTCGATCTTATCCAAAAGGCCAAGAAGCTGTAAAATGGTTCTACATACTGTTTGTCCTGTTTGACATATAAAGACTGATATATAAAGCTAAGCATGTTGTGTCTGGGTGTTAGGCCATTAAAAGATCTATAACCTATAGAGAGGCAGTCTTTCTGAGAATGCAGTGTCCCTTTAATGTTTTACAAAGAGTAGTCAATGTACTTTGTTATGCAGAAATCAGTCATTATTTCTCAAAACTTTTAATTCATTGTTGTTATTTTTTTGTAGATCTGAACTGTTTCATTAGATTTGTTTTAAGGAGCAGATGTATATTTGCATAATGTGGAGATTTAGCAAGACTTTTGAAAAGAAAATCACATCTTTATTTTACAGTGTTGCTAATATATGTATGAAATTGACAAAACAATCCAACAAGCATATGATTTACTCTTTGTTCTTAATTCTTCTTTGTAGTTGAAGAGGTCCCAGATGCAATTTAAATATAGACATATATATATCTAATTTAACAGTAGAGGTAGGTTACATTCTAAAATAGCTTTGAATCCATTTTGATTCCCAGTGCACCCTTCTTAAATGGATTTCATTTGCTGACCTGCATTTATTGTGTTCTCATTCTAGGAAAATGAATATTTCCAGATGCTTCAGAGAAGTGTCTATTTACAATTTAATTTACATGCATGACAACCAAATGGACTGATGGATATCAGGCAAGGGGTGACATACAAATTATCTGTTCTCAAATGTGATATAATAAAGGATTAACTGGAACTATACAAAGCTACTGCACATGCTCTAATTATTTCTAAGTAGGAAATTTGGGCAATTGTATCACTAGGAGAGAGTATAAAGATTTAAATAGCAGTTGCAGCAGTACAGTATTTATCTGCATATTTATTTTTGATAACATTGGTTATAATAATGTTCAGAAGGTCTTTCTCATAGAAAGTATTTTTTTTTTTTAAATACAAGTGCTCATGTGTTGTGAATAGGGTGAACTATTTCAAACCCACATTGAGGGCCTCCTTATCAAAAGGGTGAATTCACCTACAATTTGATTCACGTCTCCAAAACAAACACAAATTCACTTCTCATTATTGAATAGTGGAGAATACACTTGTCAAAAAAGTCGCATGCATAGTAGACAGATAGAAGTAGGATGAGAAGTCATGTGGAGTGAGGCGAATTTGACTATTGAAGGGCAGTGACGTCAGTCTCATCATATCCCACTAACTGTATTCTGTGAATATTTTAACTATTTCTAAGTTACCTTGTTTCTAGGTCATGTTGTCACTTAGTCGCAGTTGGCATTATCATAGTTGAATGATTAGTCGCCTCATACCACACTGGATCCCTGCAATCAACCCCCAAACTCACCACTTTGAAATGGGGAAGTCAAACAGGTGAATTCAGAGCAGTTCCCCTAGTTACATTTGCACCTTTGATGCACTCCACAGCTTAGTAAATAGCAGAAGTACCTGTACACATGCACGTAAAGAGATGCGAAAAGCTCCATAAGTTGGCAGCTATCATAGATGCCCAAATTGGTGGAGTATTCGTTACTTCCCAGAGTTTGTTAAATAAGCCAACATGGGGAAGTGGCGAATAGATGTTAATTCACACCTCTCCGTGACTATTCAGACTTTTGACAATGAGGCCTTCACTTTTTTCATTCCTATTTTGAAGATAATTGGAAGAATATGTGCACTGGATTTAGGGGGGTGGTGTCCCTTGCAGAATGACTGATGCCCAAGATTTCCTCCTACACTGCAATCATTTGGTTATAATTTACTCTGGTGCCTTATTTAGAAGTTATCCTTGTAAGAGTACACACAAACAACCCTAAGGACAGTCTAGACTGTACTCTCCTTTAGGCTAGGTTCATACTAGTGTATTATGTGCAGCGCATAATATGCTAGTGTAAAAAAAAAAGTACGGCTCAATGAAAGCCAATTGTACTTGCCAGTTCTGGACACACTAGTGTATGATGTGCATACGCTGGGTCCGGAACGCTGTGTGTCGCATTTTGGTTGCCGTATGATACACCATGCCCAAAACACGACCACATAAGAAGTGCTGTGAATGCCGAGGGAGCGTTCACACTGTCACTGTTAAGAACAATAGAAAAATACGCTCTGGTCTATTTTTCTATTTTTTTCTTTTCTTCACACTAGCGTATTATGTGCTGCTCATCATACACTAGTGTGAACCTAGCCTTATGTTCAGAAGAACAAGTGGGGGCTTCTGAACTTCTGGTATAAAACACAGCAGGTCTTTCTTCAGAGAGAATATAAACAAATTAACATAATCAAGTTCTAATTAATCTAGTAAACGTTTCCCTTGTGTTTCAACTATTTACTCTCTGTGAGGGCAAGACAACTTACATTTATAATTATTAAAACTTACAGGCACTCTCTCTCTCTCTCTCTCTATATATATATATATATTTAAAAAATGTCATTGGTTATATATAGCATTCACTCAGCAGAAAAGCCAAGGTTATACGAAGGACAATGTTGTGATGTTTTCAGCAAAGCAGTCACATGAAAGTAACAGACGATATTAGCTACTGACAGGTGTTGAAAAAACAAATTACTTCATTCCATAACATTGCTTAGATTCTTTTTTTTTTTTTTATTTGTGAGTTAATTAAAACAATTATTTTAATAGTGTAGCAAAAATAGCAAAAGATGGGAAAGTGGTGAATTTATAATTAGCTTCTGTGACCAGTTTATAAACTAATTTGAGCAATAATGCTTACTGTATTAATTAATTTGAAACAGTCAGTGGCAACAAATAAATTAAGCACAAAGAAACAATGTCGTTAAATTCAATTTATCAAACAGTGAGGAAAAATATATGTTCTCAACTCCCAGGTGTCACCTTGAAGAAAACACCTTTTTATAAAAAAATCAACTAAACATATATTTAAAACAAATTAATTAATATTTAAAGGAGTTTCATTATATTGTTTCTTTAAAACAAATTGCATTCTTATTAGTGAAATTTATGTTATTTGCCCAATATAAACAGGAAAATTAATTCAGCTGTTTTCTGTGGCACTACCATTAACACAGGCAGATCACTAGGTGTGAAGATGTGAATGTAAGTGCCATACACAGCAAATTAATTAATTTTGGTGTGATTAGCCAGACCTTAAGGTCAGCAACTGGCCTTTAAGTTCCTCCAGTCTCCCAACTCTTTCAATCTGCATGGGAGATATCCTCTCCTGACACTTTCAGCCTATGGTATACTATACAATTAACGTACCATTAGGCTAGGTTCACACGAGTGTATGATGTGCAGCGCATCATACGCTAATGTGAAGAAAAAAAAAAAGAAAAATATGCCGGGCATACATATTTTTCTATTGTACTTACCAGCAACAGTGTGAATGCTCCCTTGGTGTTCACATCACTTTCTCTGTGTTTCATTTTGGGCGCAGCGTATATACGCCGGCCAAAATGAAACACACAGAGTTCCAGACCCAGCGCATGCGCATCATACACTGGTGTGTCCAGAACTTTGTAAGTACCATCGACTTGCATTGAGCCGTATTTTTTTTCACACGAGCAAATGAGTAAATAATAAATGTAGTTCTTAGAGGACCTAATCAGAGGACCTTACAAATGTAGCTATACATTTTATTTAATGATATTATGACATTTTAGTCCCGCACTCATGTTGTGTTTTTTTCTAAGCAATGCTTTAAGACAACTATAAACTTAGATTAGATTTTTAATTGAAATTTCCCATTCCATGCATTCTGACCTTTATGAAAAAAGCCTGCTTATCTATGGATTGTAGGGTTCATTAAGAAGGTAAACACACCTTGTACTTATTATTCAAGACAATATACATTTGGAATGTATTTGTGAGTAGGTTAATCCCTTTGTACAGAAATCCTATTTGGTTTAGAGGCATCTTAAACAAACAATTGTTCACCTGCCAATCCAGTGAGAAGAATCATCAGTGGAGGACATGTAAACCTCTGGGTAATGACTCTATGAAATAATATTGACTATAACATCTTATCTTAGAGGGACCATTTGATCTCCCATTTAAGACCATACAAATGTAACTTATACATCTAACACAAATCACAGTGTATAGATAATTTATCAGATAGGTAATTGTTCAAAGGGTAGACAACTTTTCAACGCTGTGTAGCAAGACAGTTCTGTATCTTCTTGGGATGCCAACATCATAGTGTACAGTGAAATTCAATCATTCTGAAACAGGATTTAAAAAGCTTATCTTGGATATCTCAGTGTTAAAATGGTCCTAGTGGCATGGATTGTCTATCCTTGTGATAGACAGACAGATATGCAGTTATAGAAAGGGAAGCAAGCAATCCTGGCTCTCAGTGCCCTTACTGAGCGGCTGCAACTCCAGCTGAGAAAATGAACTAGGCAAGACACAAAGTAACTGTGAGCATGAATGAAATATTAGATAGTGTAAGCAAATAGAATTTACTGGCACTAGGGAGTTTATCTAGCTCAAGATTTGAAAGTAACAAACCATTTGCTGTGACTCTCTCACTGCCTGTCTGCTCACTGTACCTGTGTTTTCAGGGGCTCGGGAGAACTTTGTAACTCAGGTGAATCTATTGTCTGGCTGTCTGTGGGCTTCCCACACTCCTCTGGGAATTCTACCCAAAGAGTGGGGGTAACTGAATATCCAAACAGGACAGGGCCTAGTTCAGTTTTGCTATCCTGTGGCCTAGATCCCTGGAAGTCCAAGGTTCACCTGCTATTGGGGTCCCTTCCGCTTGTCCTAAGGGCAAACCAACATTTATTCCTAACACATCCATTATCTGCAGCCATGCTGATCAATCCTTTCCAGTCACAGGCACAGAACCTTCTAATGAACCTACTGAACCTACGCTGGCAGGAATGATGAAACTTCTTACACATAATTATGCTGCCGTTAACACAAAAATCAATCTAGTTAATAGGATATTAAAAGCACAGAAATAATGTCACTGTATAGGTTAGCTCCATCACTTAACACTTTCGCACACCATGTCCTCTATCTGCAATTTGGTGGATTTTTTAATTATATTACTGTAACTTCACACTTAAACAGTTGTTCGACATTCCATATGGGTGTCAAACCTATTACATCTGTACCAGTTTGTCACTTTGTAGTTTTGCAATGTTTTTTACTGATAATATCTCACTGTATAGCACCAATCTGTTACTTTTTAGCTTTGATGTTTAATTGATTAGATTTCATTGCTTTGTTCCAGTCTGTGATTTTTATTTTTTTGTCAAGATGTTAAACTGATAACATTTTACGAAGGATTACCAGTTTCTGTATAAATTTGTAATTTTTACGTTTTTTGTTCCATGCCATGTCTGAAGAAGAGACCAAAGAAGTCTCGAAAGCTTGCATTTACTATCTATTCAGTTAGCCAATAAAAGATATCACCTATGCTCTACTTGGCTTTGTATAAGTTAGCCAAACTTACAATAGCCTATTTACCCAGACACAACCATTATTTAATTTAGTTAGCTCCTTACATGTTGGACAGAGAAAGGAGGATAGAAAATGCAAGATGTTCATTTAGAACCTCACCTCTGGTTGTACCCATGGCAATATTCTTTTCTAAGCATGCTCAACTAAATTTTTAGGTGACTGGGGCAAAATAAGCTGATTGGAAATCCAAGTTAAAAATGTCAAATAAATCAAGCACATTTCTAATACCAGATAAATTACATTAACTAGATCAGTTTAATATATTCCCTGTGGCAAAATTCACAGGTGGTTTAAGGGATAACCTCCTTATTGTATCAGCTTATTTTATTTTACAGGTGTTTATTTTCAAAAACATCAATCATCCTTTTAACCAGTTATATTTGTCAATATTGTATTGCAGAAATATATACATACATGCCAAAATGACCTTAAAAAGAGAGAGTAAAATTTACTCAGTTGAGGTTTCAAGAGATTTTATTAATGCCTTGCAGACTGTACAGCTGAAATGCCTCCCTTTTTAAGTGGAATGTTCAAATGTATAGTATGAATTATAGTATTAAATCTACTGATATGTTTCAGAATTTTAAAAAAGGCTTTCTAGAAATGTTCCAGTTACTTAATATTATATACGTAGGATTACCACCTCATCTCTTTAAAAACATTTAAAGTGGGAGACAATTGAAAATCACAATAAGCTCTTCTGCAATCTATGCAACCTTTCATTTGTTGTAATTAATGTCTTCTTATTTAAAAGAAAACACTTGCATGTATGCAGCTTTCATTTAAAATGGAACAGCTATCTGATTCTTTAAACAAACACATGTAAAATGCATATGCTGCACTGCTGATTTGAAATCAGTTTAAATTTCTAAAAAAAATCAGAACTTTTGATGCTGAACAAATTAAAATAGGAAACGGACAAGATAATTTAGATATATTATGATTCCACTGTGTTGCTGAATGGATATTTAATCTCAATACAGTATTGACATATATCAGGGATGACGAACCTATGGAATCTGTACCAGAGAGGGCAACGCACTGCCGCCACCGCTGCCTTCAGTGCAGGCCGCTGACCCGAACTGAAAGCTTTCAGGCTGGATCCGTGGCCTACGCTGAATGAGCGCTCACTCGCTGGGGAGCACTCCTTCCCATGACGCAGGTGTGATGACATCACTCATCAGCGCTAGCACTTTGGGGAATGGCCCTGGTGAGTGAAATCACCTTTAAGGCACTCGGTGTCAAAAAGGTTTGCTACCACTGCCCTATATGATGAATGAAGGATTAAATCATGGTCCCTTTTTGTTTAAATGGACACTAAAGGCTCAGAACAAATGTCTCTGCATAGGTTAAATGTGAATCTATGAATGAGCACTTTTCAGCGAGAAACCCAAAAGGTGGAGTGCTCTTTTGGAAACATTTACCTGGAGCTATTTTTTAACTAACTACAATAAAAGTTGTTTTTATCAGTTGCTGGAGTGCTGGAGAATTCTTCTGTTTTACATTACTCTGTATAGGTTAACCACATTTATAACAGCCTAATTACCCATACACAACCTGTATTCAATTTGCCTAGATCCAGATGTCAGCCATTACATGTTACCCAAGGAAAGCACTACATGGCACCCATTTTGTGATTTTAGTACCTCCCACTAGTCAGTGTTCTTGGCACTGCTCCCCTGGGGACTGTCTCTAAATACCCTGAGTTAAAAGCCAAGATATTACTATGAAATAAATGAAGCATATGGTTCCATCACATGATAAAATATGCCAACTAGATCATCAATTCAATATAATCCCTGCGGCATAATGCTGAAGTGTTTAAAGGGAAAATTTGCTTCTATTATTTTATACTTATTCAGTTTCATAAGCACAAACAACTCTCTCTTCAGTAGCTGCAAAGATAATCCCTGTATCCAGTTATACTTACTTATATATTGTAAATACAATACTGTAGAACTGTATACAGTATATACCTACCAACATTACCTATGAAAGAGGGAAATTTGTGTAAAATTTATAGAGTGCAGACTTTAAGAGATTTTATTACCTTTAATTTACCTTTATTAAAAAAAGAGTTTATATTAAAGAAATGGTCTTGTCCTTTTATATTATAGGTTGGGTTTCTACATCATCCCTTTTAAACTAAACACACGTAAAATGCACATGATGAGTCATAATGAGTTTAAAGGCATGCTACATGGCTGCTAAAAACAGGTTGAAATGTAGCATGCATCTAAACTCTGATCAGCACTGCAACATGTGCATTTTCAATAAGTCTGGTTTTAAAGAGATACAGTGGCAGCAATAATTATGTGTTTTGTTTTAAGGGACTTATTTCCATAAATACCAAAATTTCCCTTAAAACAAGAAGACATGAATTACACTAAATGAAAGGTTGCATAGATTTCAAAACACTTTCAAACTGTTCCAATGCATCGCTCTGCACTGAATTACACACAGACTTGTATTAGCTACATATTAGATTGTGTTTAAATCTATATTTTTAAAGGGAGTGCTATAATGTATACCCATGCTCAGTTGCTAATCTGTAATCATGTCATCTTCTTGTTATAGAATGCTGAAACAATGTGGGATGCAGATGAATTGGAAAAAGATTTGTTTAGCATCTCCATCCCTTTAACACAAAAAACCTCTAAATTATCCATTGTGTAAGGCCTACAATAGATTAGTTTAGATGTGCACTGAAGTGCTACACAGAATTCAGTTAAAACTGCAGCATGCATCACAACACATTAATAATCTACCCAGTCACAATAAGGCAACTATACTGTACATGGTTGTATCTACTCGAGTATAAGTCGACCTCGTGTATAAGTCGAGGTCAGTTTTTGGGCCAAAAATTTTGAAATTTGCTATGACCCTTGTATAAGTCGAGGAAGGAGTGGGGGGCTATAAAGTGTGTGAGGAGCTGTCAGATAGAATGGAATATTAATAGAGTATCCTTACAGTACCAAAAGAAAAACACACCACACACCTAGCTCCTAGCCCAAGGGTCTGCAACCTTCAGCTCCAGCCTCCTTGTTGAGACTGTTGGGAATTGCAGCTGTGTGTGTGTATGTGTGTGTGTGTGTATGTGTGTGTGTTTGTGTGTGTGTGTATGTGTGTGTGTATGTGTGTGTGTATGTGTTTGTGTGTGTGTATGTGTTTGTGTGTGTGTATGTGTGTGTATGTGTATGTGTGTGTGTGTATGTTTTTGTGTGTGTGTGTATGTGTGTGTGTGTGTGTGTATGTGTGTGTGCATGTATGTGTGTGTGTGTCTATGTGTGTGTGTGGGGGGGTTCACTGACATGACTGCCTTCCCCTGCCTGTGTGTGCACTTCTGCAGCTAAGTTTTACTTACCTACTGGAGCTTCCTCTCGCGGCTGTCTCCCACTGAACACACATGCTATGAATATTCATGAGCCGGCAGACGTCATTCCGTAGCGTGACACATCTGCCGGCTCATACAGTAACTAATTAAGAGGAAACCCTACAATTCAAGAACAATATTTTGTTTGAAAGAGAATCAAACATTAGACGAGTTGTTAATTTATTGTCCTATTAGATTTATTTGACAGAAATATATTCTAGTCAGGAATTCTCTAGAAGGAGTAGATTGCAGCACTTTCCCAAGAGGCCTAGCCCTAAAGCTATCACTTATACCCTGACTGAGATGCCTTATAAAAGACCCCCCTGGGAGTACTAAACCCACTTTCTCCTGGATGGAGCTCAATACTGCCCAGATATATATCCTGACTTTCACTCTCACTAGCCTAGAGTGAACTATAACAAACAGCTTCTGTCTCCAGCTAGACTTATCCAGTCTCTTCTCTTCCCTGCCTGGAAGAGGAACTGACTGAACCTCCTGCATTGCACTCTGGGAGCAATCTCTCTTTTTCAATATAGCATGCATAATCTGAAACACTAGATTACTAGTGACATCTACTGGCAGAAGTGAGCAGCTGCAAGCTTTGCTATATAAACAAACTGCAGACATTTCCAGTATACACTTACTGTATAATTCCCTACACTAGTTATTCAAGATGTTATATTTCGAAGTTGTATTGTTTATAGCACAATGCATTGATTTTGTGATCGGAACACTTGTGTTATAAAAATGTGTTAGGTCCTTTTGACATAGAGGGAGCTACACAGTCAAGAATGAGCCTTTAATACATTTATCTGTGCACAAAAATGGATTAACACAGACGCTGATAATTCAGACAGAATTCTATCAAACTACTCTAATATAGTTATTACTACTCTTATTCCATGTCAGGAATAAGGTCACCACTAGGTCATGACCCCTAGAGTTGCTATCCACAGTTGGTGATGTACCAAAACAGATAAACAGAAAGGGTAGTCAGTATTCAGGCATAGGTCAAGGCAGGTGGCAGACAGAAATGGTAGACAAATCTAAGGTCAGGGCTGCCAGAGTTTAGGCAAGGTCAGGATTCAGGCAAGGTCATACACAGATATGTGAAAATGTGTGATATCGCGCTAAACACAAAATTGAATAAGAGTATCAAAATAAATAACACATAAAAAGTCCACAATATGCAGCTTTCCGGATAAGAGGCTTTTTCTTTCACTCTTTTTTAAGATGACAGGATATTTCTGAAAGAGGAAAGCGCAAAAACAAATGTGCACTAAGTGCGTTATCAAAGATAAAAAACGTATAAAGTGTAAAAGACCAAATCACCAAGAAAAAATATATATGTATCGTGATCAACAACGAATTTCTCTTCAAATCATGTGATCGTGTATAATCAACATAAGCTGGAAATCCACCACTTGATGTGCATAACAGTGTCAGGACACTCCAATAATAAGAACTCTCACCAGATGACCATAAAAAATGCGCCTTTAAATGATCTCCAGATCAGCCAAAGATATATGTCCCACAGAAGGCAATAAAATCCAATCCTCTCAGGAGACTCAGATAGATCTCACAGGCAAGAAACCAATCTCAGGATATATAAAAACACATGATTGCGCAATAACGCTAAAAAGATTTTTAATATATCTTAAATGAATGAAAACATACTCACAAAAGTGATGTATATTAAAAGCATGTAAAAGTAAATTCTCAACGCGTTTCCCTGCTGGGTTCGCAGCTTCATCAGGAGAATCTTGTTGATCACGATACATATATATTTTTTCTTGGTGATTTGGTCTTTTACACTTTATACGTTTTTTATCTTTGATAACGCACTTAGTGCACATTTGTTTTTGCGCTTTCCTCTTTCAGAAATAAGGTCATACACAGGATTCAGAGATATTTATTATAGCACCAAGGAACAATATTAGTCCTATCATTGTGCACTGAATATACTGACAGACTCCTTTATATACAGTAGGGAAGGAGTCTGTCACATGATCGTGCTGGACCGCGTCATAAGTGCGTGTCCGTGTCAAGCGAGCTCATGACATCAGTGAGCAAGTAACATGAGAAGGAGGAGAAGAGGCATTCCTGGCACTTCAGAGAGACCGGCGCTGGAGCATGGAGGAGCGGTAAGTAGATTTCCTAACAGCATCATATGAAACAACTTCTGGGGAGAAACGCTTCTCATTTAGGTATAGTATATGTAAAAGGTGTAATCTGACTATAGTTCCCCTTTAATTCATTACCTACTTGAACAGACTCATGATTTCTTCAGATGAGCAGAAATAGCTGAACATCTTCTCCCTTCACTTCTGTAACTTTTCCAATCCAACAGATAAAAAACTTGACTGTAGAAATCACATTCTCCTATATCTCTTACATTTCAAATTATAGTTGTTTACTAACCAAAAGTGATAAAAGGTCCCTGTCATTTACCACATTATTTATATATAGAGCCAACCTCTCCCAGGACACAGCCACTGTAGGAACAGTTTAGCTTTGCTGCTAAAATGACTAAGCAAAACTGAAGTGCAAACTGGGTAAGCAGAGAAGTTTCCTGACCAAACAGGATGGCTGAAACTACACATGTTATTTTCCATGTTTGGCAATAAAAACTCTGCCATAAACCCCCTCCCAATTTACTACTTTCATTTGGAGACTTCAAACCTCATGCATCTACACAAAAATTCACACACTGACAATATGCCCTAAATGTTTATTTCCAAACATCATGGTGTACAATGACAATAGTCAATCAATCATGCTAAACACAGCATTGGTGAAACAAAGCACTTATTTCAGTATCATAAATCTTCACTAGCTGCCTGCCATTTTAAGCGGCTTTACCTTCGTCATCAATTTCGAAAAACTTTCTTTTGTTCAAGAACATAATGGCAAGCAAAATTCAGTCACATCAGTACATTTAGCCATATTTATTTTGAAACACTTGTGTGAATGAGTTTCATACAAATTCACTCTCTGTGAGAGGCAACGTTCTGCCCTCATATATGCTGAAGCACCAGGTGGGCCCAATTAACAAACGAAAGGTCAGAACGGTACCAGATGTTGAATTCTCATGGAAAGCTTTCAGTGACAAATTTGGCAGAAAAATGACTTGTCTTTTTTTTTATTATTATTATTATTCTCTGCATCACCTTACATTGTGAAGAGAATGGATGCCTTTAGTAACAAATTAGGCATTTGAACATTTTCATATACATTATGCAAAATTGAATTCACAAAACAGTTAGTCAGGGAATGTAATTGAACATTTTCTAAGTTGATTTTCAAGCTGAACCAAAGTAATAATAATTAGTAGAACTGAAAAATATGCATTCTTTAATATTATTTACCATTAATTATTATTAATCCACTTTTTTTTTTTTGAAATAATTACATTTAATTGAAAACACAATCTTAAACAGTGGTGGGTTACTGTTCAAACAACAGACTCAGGGTTTCTATTATTTTTCTTTGTTTTCATATTATTTTATAGTTTAAAAACTTCAATTGGCTTTGTTTGATAACCTTTCATATCTCTGCCACTGTATTCAGGATTTTCCAGCCAGTAGTTTTGGAAAAGTGGAAAATATGTGCCACTGGAATAAAGGAGAATTTGTATTTTATTGGTGTCTTGTGCATCTACAGTATTACAATTCTCTCTCTTTTTCTTTGCCATCTAAAACAAAGTAACGCATCAACAATAAACAGCTCCATGCAATAGTTTGTTTATGGATTTCAAGACCCTGGTGTAGGATTGTCACCGGGACCCCTCCCCACAGCACTGTCACTTCCCATGCCCCCCTTTGTCCCAATTGCTACATCTCCGGTTTCATGCTATTTTCAGAAACAAAGACATATTTGATGACAGTATTCCTGGAAGGGGAGCAGTAGGGGCCCATAGAACCAAGTTGGGAAGATACTTAAACTTAGCGAGGAAACAAATCCACTTCAGCCAGGGAATTTACACAGCAAGAACAGATACAAACTCAAAGGATGTAACTGAAGCCAGACTCTTCAGATCCAAATACAGCACCATACATTTCCTCCTTTCTAAATTAGCCACAAGGTCCCATGGGATCTTATAGCATTCACAAACCATTACTGCAACTTGGTCAAACGTTTCATAATTTACTACTAACTTTAGCTTACAAAAAAATGAATGCAGTGCTGTTTATCAATGTATATCAAATACATTCTGATCAGTTATAAAGAATACATATCTGATAATATTATCACTTTAAAGTGCACCTGTCTCCTTTAAAACTAATCCCAAATTAGGTTCTACTAAAGAAATAAATGTTTTTTTAAATATATGTATATATATATTTTTTTAAATTTACCTTTATACAGTGTTTCTTTCTGTCATCGTCCCTGTCAGCCCAATTTTTCTCTCTCGAGTTGGGTTGGGTGGGGGGGGGGGGGGGGGGGGGGGGGGGGGGGGGGGCTATATGATAATTGACATTATAGCTCCTCCAATCAGATCCCTGCTAGATTGTGATTTAAGGGATCTGATTGGAGGAGCTATAATGTCAATAATTTAGTCCTGCCTAACCTGATTTGAGAAAGAAAAGTCAGGCTGACAGGGAAGATGACAGACAGAAATGCTGCATAAATGTACATTTTTATTAATACATATATATTTACAAAAACGTTTATTTCATTAGTGGAACCTAAATTAGTATTAGAGTTTTGATTTGACAGGTGCACTTTAAATATGTATGCCTGAAGAATGTTAGAAAGAAAAATCCTTGCAAACATATTGATACTATATAACTACTGTTTCCAACATTTTAGTCCCAAATGAATCCGCTCTAAATGACTTAATACAATGATTTTTTAAACTGGCTTTAACAACCTGATTTAAGAAATCTGTTTAGCTGTAAGAACACAGCAGACAGACACTAATTACTTGTTTGAATGGTAGTGATAGGTCAATATTTCCTAATTATTTATTGCCTGATTTAGCTTTCACTGCTTTCTTTAATTCTTATGATCACTTCTCATACTTGGGAGTTATAAATTGTAAGAGAAGCATATTAATGTTTTTGCTTGAAGTTAAATACATAGTTTTATTGTATCATAACATCAAACTGGCTGACAATACCTCACCTAATTCCATATGAGGTGCAGTCCCAATATGTAGGATACGCTGACCAAACAAGCTGAAAAACTAGCTCAGATCTAAAGAGAGTCATTTTGCTTACAACAGGAGAATTGTGCATTAAACCTTTGTGTAACAATATCAAATGAATGAACCTCAAGAACTTTTTGGTCAAACAATTGAACAGTTTATTTACAAACACAAACATCTCCAAACACTTGTTTAAAGGTTTACATAATGTTACAGTTCAGTGGCAGACATTCCAACCAATCTGTAAGTCTGGCAAAGGTACAGCAATATATCAGGTGAGATGATTTATTTATCAGATTTTCATGCAGTGATCCTCACCTAGAGCCGACATTCACATCTGTCATGTAAGTTCTGACTGGGGTAAACAGCAAGAAGCAATTATACCCAGATGGTGGCATTTCTAATGCTGCTTGGTGGGGTGCAAACTACCCATCACTAACTCATCTGTGAGATGAGCCAATATCAAGATCTGTCTCATACTAATTTCAAAATAGGGAGTACTAAGTGAAACTCCCTGGGTGCTCCAGTCCCAGATTCTTAGGAGAAGGCATTATCCCCATAAGGCAGGCTGTGGCATGGGTACAGGAACCCACAATGTACAAACTATTGTGCCAACTTACATTCTAGTAGGGAGAAATGTGAGTTAATTTCTACAGATGAATGCATGCTTGTGTGATAGAATTCTACTAAAAAAAGTAGTGTTTCCACAGACAAGCCCAAATGGGCAGGTGCCATCCATTTTACCGTATTGGTGGTAAAAGCACAGTGACTCCCCACAGTTACCAGCCCCCAGAATTAGTTGGCTAGTGTGATGACCAAGTAGACACATACCCTAATAATACCACATGATTATTGTCAGGTGCAGGGGCAAAAGGTAAAAAAAAAAAAAAAAGAGATCTCCCATGTCAGCAATGTTCTAGTTGACATGAAGTAACACATTCAGTTAAAACTCTGCATTTAATAAGCTCTCTCTAATCTGTTAAGTGTTGATTATTGGAATATTTGGGGTTAGGATAAACAAATCTGGTCTGGCAGTGACAGTTAATATCCCTGGCTGTAGGCACATTAGGCTCCACCCCCTGCATCAACTATGGGAATTTATACAGTTGTATACTACACTGAAAACAGACACATTGCACTCACTCATTTCCACATGTCTACACTTTCACTCACACATTTAAAGAAGAACTAAGCACAGCCCTGACACAAGTCTCCGGGACTGCACTGCAGGTGCATGCATGCACAGAAGCTCTCCTGTAATTCCCCCAATGCATGCTGGAGGAATTCAGGGAACCTACCTCAATCTGTAAATCCACCATGGACGTATAGGAACCAAATTTTCAGTCAAGATGCTTACAACTCCAGCAGAACATTTTTTGGATTTATGATTACAATCACTTGGTATGACAATCACCTGACAGGTCGCAATACTGACTAGATGCACTCCAAGAAATCCAATCGCATATGCTTTCATCACTGTGGGTTAAATGAAGTTTCCTTCCATATTACAACATTAGATACACACAGATGCACATGTGTCCACATCACATACCAGCAATCAAAAAGGTAACACAGCCAATCCAAAGGGGGTTTGTTAAAGACACACTTATTAAAAGTTATTTTTGAAATGTACAGTGCTTATGCACAAAAATATGAAAAGGGCATGAAGATTATATTATGCTTCTCAATTTGCATGCGTGCTGCTTCACGTTTTTAGAGCCATTACCAGTGAACCATCCTCACTGTGGGGGGATCCAGGACAGTGCTGGTTTTGGCGCGCATACCCATAGAGAGGGCTCTGAATGCCCTCTCTGGCTCTCATGCCATAGGTTCGCCTCTGCTACCCTACAACTATAATTTTAAATGTTAGATAAAGTACAAACAACAGCAATCAGATGAATACCTAACATCAACTCCTTGCCATAATCTAATGCTATGAGTTGCCTATCTCCCAAACTGTACACTCTGACTTACTAATTCTTGGTATCTCAAGGTATATTTTCCTCTCCTGGTAACAGTCTTTAAGATCTGTGGCATTACCTTTAATCTTAGGACTTTATACATTAATGAAATACATTTAGCCAGATTTGTAAGTGACCTCTGAGTTTTATCTGTCAGACCTACTCCTAACCATTGCACACAAAATATTTATAGCATTCCAGCTAAGGCTTGGAGATATCCACCATTATTTCATATAGGGTAGAGGCATTAAATGAACGTTGTAGATGTTCTCCAATGTGCTCTTCATGTTCTTCTGAGACCAGATGCCCCAGTAATAACACTATAGTTCCATGCATGAATATAGCATGGAATGTATTAAACACTTGTTGGCTAAACTGCTAAACTCTTTTACTGCCATGAAAAAATATCACTATCATGACTAGTAGAAAACAGTGCTTCAGATCTGTAACATTTTGTCACAGCAAATGGTTGCATTGTTTATGATTTATTCCAAGGGAATTTGCATCAACGCAAGTTATAATCCCATTCCTTGGGGTCCCTAGCTGCATATCCGCTGAGGATTGTGGGTCTTAATTAAAAAAAAACCCATAATACATGACCAGTAATTCGGAAGCGTAAGAATAGTATGAACCCCCTTATCTCTGTCACACTCTGGGTAAACTGTGCTACTCTTTCTGCATTGAAATACCCAATACACTTCTCAATTGCATTTAGAAAGAAAAAAAGTATCAGGGTCAGTTTGGCTTTTTAATAAGCGCAATAAGAATATTTTCATCTTGAAATATTATCTTTCAGAAGATGAAATATTGATTTGATCTGGGAAAAGACCATTGACACTCTTTTCCTGGTCTGAAATGAAAAACAGGCATAAATCGATGTGTTATGTTTTTAAACCAAATATATGATAAAATAAAATGTATTGACAGAGAGTGGTGTTTTAAGGATAATTACCTGGATGCGGAAATCCCAATAACTTTATTACGGACTTGTAATACAAAAAATAAAAATAAATCAATCTAGATTTCATTCACTAGTTGATTGACTACACAAAAGATAGCACATAACAACAAGAAAGGATATCAGGCACTCTGCGTAAGTGACACAATGTGAACTGCTACATTTCATCAAGTGACTGTAGATCAGGGAAGTGTAATACTCCCAGAGAGAGCTGAAATAAATGAAAGGGATCTTTTGAAATCTGAAAGGTAAAACATAGAGAATATCCAAAAAAATCAGAAATTCATCAAAATACCCAGCACTACAGGTGGATTAAAAACTTGATACTCATCTTTATTCCTTCATTTGACTGAAAACAGAGCTGCTCACATTCTTCAGCTGTCCTGTTGCCTTTAATAGGAGATGCTCCCAGTTTATTCACAAGGTTAGATAAACACAGGCATTCTCCTTTCTTTCTCACCCACCTAAAATGTTGTGTTACCCTAACACTAGCAATTAAATGGTGAGCAGCTCAGGAAACTATACATGGACCTTCCTGGAGCCTAAAGAGACCTGCAGTTATGTTCCTGCATGTGATGTGTCCACAGTTGTTTAAATTGGCTTATAGGCTATACCTTAGAAATGGAGGAAAATCCTGTCCTCAACCCTTAAACAATGCAAGAATGTTAGGACTATGTGACAAGAGGTTGTAGCAACAGCATCAAGTGAAGAATAAAGGGAGGCTTAAATACTCTATCACACATGGGTAATGCAGAAAAGAATTGATTCAGAGCGGGCCTGAGATTGGAGGAGAAAGAAGAGGAGGATAAAGAGGCTTATGTTCCTTGTTATATAGAAGTAGTGGTATATATTATATATAGATATATACTGTATATATGAGCTGCATACATTATTTCTTTATACTTCATGCAAGGACTGGAATAATAATTATTTAGTTAATATTGGCAGAGGTTTTGTTTGGAGATTGTGGATGCTGATTTATAAAGTTCTCTAGTTACAAGTCCTGGTGCTCCCTGAGGCAATGTATTGGTGGAAATGGGAGTCACAGCTGAGCTATGGAATGGGACAAATGGGGAGAAGAGTGTTAGTGTGCTGTAAGTGAAAGGTAAGCAGTTAGATAAAATATAAGTCCTGTTATTAAAGATATTTGTATTCTTTCATTGTTTTTATTCTGAGTTTTCAGGATAAAATTATTATATTTATATTAATTATAAAATGAATGTCATATTGATAATATACTAGTTTTAATGATTTACCCCCTATCTGGTCCAGTATATGCCTTACATACCTTAGTTTGCTCAATATTTTATATATTGGTTCTAAACATGTTTTGTATTATGGAAATACACCACTGTGCTAACCAAACAGGCATAAAGAAAATAAGTACTGCAGGATCCCCACTCCCCCAGACCAAAGAAATTTTACTAGGATCCGTGGGGGTGGAGTCAGAAATGCTGTGAAACTGCAGATGGGTTACAGTGGTGACCACTGGGACCCCTGCTGTTCCACACCTGTACTGAAGTCAGACTTGGATAACGTTTTGTACAGATTTTACATTTTGCTAACCAAACTTTGTTATGATTAACTTGAATTCTCCACATGATCTATTTGTGCATTCTTTATATATCTGAACATTGCCATACAAGTTATTCTAAAAAATAGTGGGATTATAGCGCCTCATCCTCCCAAATAGATTGGAACTCTACTTCCCCCAAATACTGATAGCCACACCATGTACTTTTCTATATAATATGCTACAACATGAAACTTCACAGCGCACATCTTATTACATATGGGGCATACATTACTGCTATCAGTGTTTTACTGCTTTCTAATATTGCCATCATGGTCTCTACTGTTTCCATACGCATTATTGCCTCTTTATTTAAAGTGTCCACCAGCAAAAACAGCATTGGTAATGGAAACAGAAGCTGAAGAACAATAATTAACATGATAAAAACGCTATAATATTAATGTACCACAGTGAAAATGACACCAGAAAAAGAAAATGGTCATTTGGATTGAACTGGTAGTTTTTCCTGTACAGTACATGTAAAAATGTCATCTTGGAAGAAGGAATTCTGATTTTTATTGCTCTTAGCTGATGTTGTGTTGGCTCATTGCAGCCATCTTTTATTGACAGTGGAAACATACACAAAACAATATAAATCAGTTTCTTGTTTACAAATCTTTTGGAAGAATGGCAGACATGCTTAACCAACTGGGACTGTTTTTATTTTGCTGCTGTTACTTGTCCTTTAAATATGTATTTTGTGTGATTAGATCTTAAGGGATTCTAAGCTTCAGGCTGAGATGTAGCATGGCAGACAGACATAACCATCTCCTATGTAGCTGCATAGCAATGAGAAGTGCAGTGTCTGTTTGACTAGTTGGAGATGATTTTCATTGAAACTGTCACTTTTATCATTTTTCTAAATGACAGAGTAACTTTTCACTTGATTTTTCATTTTGTGATCATACCATCCTTTATCAGCCACTTTGCTACGGGACTCCTTATATTAAGGAAAGACCTACAGAAATAAATGGATGGAACCAAGGGCCTCATCTTACATTCACAGTTGGCCCTATATCTACAAATTGAAGGGACAGCATAACCCAGGGGTCGGTAAAGTTGAAAGTTGTTTGAGACAACTATCTTGTGAGCCGCTGGAAGAGGGAGGGATGCCCTCTCCCAACTACATGACTTGACCACCGACGGCCAATCAGATAAGCCATTGGCAGTAGTGGGCGAGGATTAGGCGTGGCTTCGGCAGTGGGCTCTGAGCCACAACAAGGCGAGCTGCACTTTGTCGACCACTGGTATAACCTATTACCATCAGGGTTCATGATTTTTAGGGGGTTACTCTCTAAAGTTTAAATTCGACTGTTGAATTCTCAAATAGCGGATTCTCATGGCAAATCTGCAACTGCGACAATTCTCCCACTGTAAAGTCGCCCCATAATCTTCCAACCAAAAGAAGTACTAGAACTGGACTTACCTAAAGGGAGGTTAAAGCCAACAAGTACTGTAACTGGGAACTCATGCCTTCAAAAGCATTAATGTTACTTCTGTCAATCAAATCAGAAAGCACACAGAAGAAAAAAAGCTATATTTCTCTAATAGGTAACCTTCCAAGTTAATTTCTCTAGAAATTTTACTGCTGTGATAAATTGGACTGATAAAAACCCTATTATTATATGTGGTTTTTATAATAATACATCTCTCAAATATATATAATTCATTTATACATGAATCAGTTACTTTTAAGATGAACATTCCTACATTATGTATCCCAGTCTCAGAGGCAGCACAGCAACGCTAAATCATCACCTGCATACTCTTTTCTTTCACATACAGTATTATTTCTTTGTTCACACAGAAGTCATGTACTATAACAAAAAGCTGCAGTTTTGCTTTGATCTGTTCAGGACATTTTTGCAGAAAGATTCTAGTTAGTTTAGATGTGGCGACACAATGTCCCACGCAGGATAGTAGTGTCGCCCCAAACATATAAGCTCATTTCATTATTTTGGTGACTGATTTTACCATGTGTCTGAAGGTCAATTTGAATCTGTTTGGCTGCTTTTTCTACCATTCAAGCACAGGGGTGCAGTAATCTGTAGGGAGAATGGCTACACTGCCAACAGTCCATACATTTCTTTAGAACATTAAATACAGTACAAATAGGAATATCAAGGTCTCTGGAAATTGACTTGTAGCCTTGCGTTTGTCCACCCTTGGCTGCAGCCGTCTACCGTACCTCTTGGGACATTTCACGGACATTTCATTTTGGTACTTGTCTTTTTTTGTGATTTTCAGCTCATTATGGGTGGATTCAGCACAGGACAATTATCTTCTTGACATAGAATTAAAAGTTATGACAGTCAAAACATTTTGACTATTATTTGCTTCAGAAAAAAACCTTTGACTAGGGCAGAGTTTTAGTTAAAATTAAAGACTGTTACAGATATACTCTGTTATGTAAGAGCAAGCTGGTAATGGTTTTAAATAATTGCTGAGCTTGGTGCTTAGAAAAAAATAAATACACCCCTTTTCTACTTTTTTTAAAGTGCTAGTTGGAACAATTATATCCAGGTTTCTACTAATCATATCTGAGACTCTATTTAAAGAGAGAAAAAATCCTTCCCCTGCAGAAGCAATGATGCCGAGTCAGAGTTGCTTGCAACGCTACAGGAGACTGCAGACAATAGAAAAAGAAGCACAAGTTATTGTTGTTATACTGATATAGAAAAGAAATTCTTCAGAACTTATAATGGGGCATATTCATTAAAGTGCAAATGTGGGCATTGAAGTATATTCGCATCATTTTGGGTTGTGACGTTCTGTTAGTTCCGTATTTGCTCATTCATTAAGCTATGC
>WMED01001561.1:6603-27063 GCA_019650415.1 Pipa parva
CCTAGCTGAAGCAGAGAGCGGCTAGGATTTAAAAGCCAATCATTTCCATAGCACTACTACAATAGAAGCGCTATGGAAATAATTGGATTTAAATAATTAAATTACAACTAGCAGGGGTCCCTGGGGACCCCTGCACCCCCACCCTAGCCCAGCGCTATGCGGGGGGGGGGGGCGAACGCTAAGTGCAGATCGGTTCTGTGAGAGCTCTGCAGAGAGTTAATAGGGCTGGGGGGAGGGAGCAGGCAGATCGGTTCTCACAGAACCGATCTGCAGTTAGCGATCTCACTCCCCTGCTATTGTCTAATGCAATATTTGGGATATTTATGTAAGTAGGTGCCTACTGCGAAGTTACAGTCCCTCGAGGCTGGCCTTTATCTCTCCAACTGCAACATTTAAGGGATTTAGTTTTTTACTTACTCTAAGGGACTCTAAGGTCATTCAATCTGCATTGCTGGTTTCTGCCCGTTTTATCCTTTTAACCAGTTCTATGTAAAGCCGAATAAAATTTGTCAATATGGGTGAATACTGATGCCTTGAAACCACTATACTTTACATTTATGTCAATGGAGCAATTTTTTAATCAATGTCGCCTTTTTTTTTCCCCATCAGTGACTTTGAAAAATTTTAGCACCCCTTTTCCATAGGGAATAATGTGTTTTTGCCACCCTCAACCGGGCGAACACTTGTTAGAGTTAAAAAGGGCTTAGTAAATTTAAATATCAGCGATATCGTTCAAGCAGGGAAAATATATCCCCTTTCAGTAGATATCCCCCTATGTGTGAATTTTATTGCAGAATGACTTTACGCCACATACAATTATGAACCATGACATCTGTGAAGCTTGCTCTAATTATCAGTAAATAGATGATAAAGTCTCACTTTCTACATTCCTGACATGCAGCATGTAAGGCTAAGGTGCTCTCTTTGTCTCCTCCATCATTGTCTACTGATATGTATCTGCCAGCACAATGCTAGGAACTCAGCTCTAGATATGTTTTTACTGTTCCAGACTTCACTAAATATTATTGGCAGGCTTTGTGCCACAGTCCATTTAGAGACAATGTTTACTCTAATCCATTGGATCCAATTCAGGTAATAGAGAAGTAAATGACTAGCAGTATTTTTTCTGGCTTAGAGAATGAACATCCTTGGCTTATTACTCCAGAACAAACTTTGGGATTCTAAAAAAAATAATATAGAAGCAAATTTTTAAAAAAGCCAGCAATTGTCCTCGTCTGAACAAACATTTTATGTTACTGAACAAAGCCAGGTACTTTTATCATGTGTTTCTCCAGTAGTAAATGGGGTCTGAGCATTGGAATGTTCCTGAGAGGAGAATAGCAGTACAACTCATCTAAAGCATTCCACTCTACAGAACCTACAGCCAAGAAAGGAGTCAATTCAGAATCCCAATTCCTGTGTTTTTAATACCAACATGTCTACAGGTTTCAAGATTGCTGTAATCCTAAACCTCAGCCAGATATCTAGTTGTCCATAATATCATATGCATCTAATTACTTAATCACCTTCCTGATTAATGAGTCCAACTACTACTACTATTGAGTTCCTTGCAAGTGTTACTACAATCTGCCCTTTAGGACACTCAAGGTGTCTGAGAGGGAGGTACAGGTGGTACTTTTTAGGAAATCCTGGAAGCTTAGCAATGTGAGCTATGGGTATCCAGCAAGCTTATCATGTGTGGACTTCTGCGTAATTACAATTAGCCAAGGTGAATATGTAGATTTGACTTCACCAAATGAAGGAGTTATATAGGGGGACTTAAGACAGGGCTTAATAAATATTTATTATGTTTCTATAGTAACAATTCACAGACTGAAACACTATATAGGGGCTTATTCATGTTAGTCTGAAGAGACATGTAAAGGTCAGAATTCGTATCCATTCGCCACTTCTTGATATTTGCATATTCATCAAAATCTTTAGGCCACATTCTCAAAAGTACGAATTTCCCCTGGCTACAATTTGAGTCACATTACCAAGATAGTCGCAAATTCACTTTGTGGTATTGACTAAGTAGAGAATACACTTGCCTAACAAGCGGGAAGCGCCAATCGCTGTCAAATACATAGTGTGACATAGTGAGTCAGATAGAAGTAGAATGAAAAGTCATGCGGAGTGAGGCGAATTCGTTAAGTGAAGTGACGTCAGTCTCACCATATTCCACTAACTGGATTCTGTAAATATTCTATTTCTATGTCACTTTGTCCCTAGGTTATGTTGTCACTTTTGAATGGTCACCTTGCTCAACACTGGGGCCCTGCCATCAACCCCCCATTTTGCCAGTCTGAAGTGGCGAAGTCAAACAGGTGAATTTGGAGCAGTTCATCTAGTCTCATTCGCACCTTCATATCACTCCTCTGCTTCGTCAATAATAGAAGTACCTGTGCATGTGCACTCAGGGCTGAGCGAAGGGGTAGGTAGGGTAGGCAACTGTCTAGGGTGCTGCAGGAGGGGGGGCTCTATCTTAGTGCTCACCCCCCTAATTTTCCATATATTAGGAATGGGGAGTGTTGTGGGGCAAGTAGCTCAGAGGAAAGGGGGGAAGGAAATCAGCAAGGGAAGGAAAGCAACATGGAGGGGGCAGCAGGGAATGGAAAGTAGCAGGGAGGAGAATTGCCGGGGAAGGAAAGCAGCAGGGATGGTGACAGGAAAAAACTTTACCTTTAAGAATTTTTCTTTGGGGGCAAACCCTAATGAAATGGCCTATGCATGCCTATGGGGATAATACAAGGGCAAGGGGGAGCGCTTGAGGATGACATCCTAATAGGATTGCTGGGAAGTAAGATGCCTGCACTCTGCTAGTACTTCTATACAGAGGTGGCGATGATCTGATTCTAATCAACTGAGCTCCCAGACAGAGCAGCGCACAGAGGATAAGAATCAGATCATCAGGCGCCACTGCATAGAAGCACTACTAGCCTACTAAGCATTGCAGCAGGCTGAGAGTCTGAGAGTGGCATTATGCAGGTGTGTGTGTGGGGGGGAGTGTGAGTCAATAAGGACTAGGGGGGGCATGATTTCATTACTCTGCCTAGAGCACAAAAAACCTTGTCCCAGTCCTGCACACATGCAAAGTGATGTGAAGAGCTCCGTAAGATCGCAACTATCATAATCGCCCAAATTGGACTCGTATTCACCACTTCGCAGAATTTTCTCAATAAGAAACCATGGGGAAGTGGAGAATAGAAACAAATTTAGAGCTCTAAAGGACTATTCGATTTCTCAGAATGTGGCCCTGTGATGTGTCGAATTCACAACCAATCCATACTCAGGGTAATTCACTATCCTCCGAAGTGAGGTACGCAGTCTTCGCCTCACTTCGGAATGACTGAGATGCGCTCGCTGATGTCCTGCACCCGGACATCAGTGAGCGCATTAAAGGGATTCCAGTCTCGGCGAGGCAACTCTTATGCTCTCGCCGAGACTGGAATCCCTTTTAATGCACACCTCACTTCGGAGGATAGTGAATTACCCCTTAGACCATCGCAAAATTATGGAGCTATTTGCACTATCTTGCATGAGTGTACAGATAATTTACCTATTTATCAAGTGCCAGAGTCTGTTGAAGTAGCAAATTCACCAAGGTATACTGTGTCACATTCACCTATTTTACTTATTTACTAATTGTGGGATAATGGCAGTGCTGCTACAGTCCAACTGACTACACATTTTTATGCAAGAAACCGCATCCAATGCCGTTCACCTCTTTGCTACAGGAACTCGCTGCTTAGTCAATAAGGAGTAGAGAATTTGCGAACGCAGTGACTCAAAGTGGTACAAATTCACTTCATCAGTTGAATTGTCACTTTCACAAATAAGCACCTGTAATGTTTATGTTGCTCTTTCTTATGATAATTGATGTATATTTCTAGGATATACTGTAGTTCATCTAGACAAATATATTTAGGGTGGTATTATCCCCTGTGAATAGTACTTCAGTACATTTACTGTATTAATAATGAATTCACTGTAATACACCACCACTAGTATTCACTGGACAATGCTCAGATATCCCTGATCTACAATTAACTCCATTGCAGCAACAATATGTTCAGTGGTGAATACTTACAACTGACATTGCTACAAAATGGGCAACTTGAAGCAAATTGTTGCATTCGGGGATTCACATTAACTCTTTAATAAATAAGTCTCATTTATGTTTCTGCATAGACAAGGAAGGCAAATGCCGATGTTCTTATCTATTACCTTGAGGAGAAGTCAAAAGCAGGTTTCAATAGGGTCAGAGAGGAAAATGCTGAGGGTGAGGAATGTTAATAGACCTGCACTGCAGGATAAGCACACTTTAGCCATACTACTTCATAATTTACACAAATGTCTAATATCTATAATAACCCATTACTGTCAATTGTTTAGATCCTAAAATAAGATTTATCCTTTGCTTCAATGTTGTGTTCCACAGTTCAGCAGTTATTTTATCAGGCTGCTTCATGGTTGTTAAAGTTTTTTTCCTAAATCATATTGTAGATCTAAAACAGTTGGTCATAACTGCATTGTAAGGTGTGCCTTAACATTCCCTTTAATTAACTGCAGATATGTAATTATACAGTGATAATTCAGTTATCATGGACCACACCTACACCATATTATCTAATCAGAGGACTATGGACCCTGGAGATAAATTTGTGCTTGCCTCCCCACCTATCCATACTGCCAATCATGACTCTTCAATCTCTTTGTTTCTAGTCGGCCATATTGTTTAGCACCTGGGATTTTTCACTGACCATCTAATAATTTTAAATCTTTTTTTATGTTGGAAACTACACATTTTTTGCCGGTGTAGGACCCCTCATGCCTAAAGGCCCCATTGGGGCTGTAATTGCTGACCACTCTTGAGTGTTATAGGTGCATTTTAGTAATTTAATCATCTGATGCCTAACAAGCAGTACAAATCTACTCAAGTGAATCAAGACCTTCTACTATTGATTATCTGACAAACTATATCACTGTCTTGTTTCTGCCTTAATTTTAGCTTATTTGACCTCTCCCCCACTCACAATTGTATCCATTTATAAACACAGCATAAGGATGATTTTTTTTAACAAATTGATGGCATTCCCTAAGCTCATTCTTTATGGCAGATCTTTTAACTGCACATGCATGAAATAAAGTGATTACCATTCTAATCTGAATTTGTACTTTGATTACATTATGCTATCATCTACTGCTTCTTCTAGCTAAACAATACTTTTTCTCAGCCAACTGGCAGCCCACATTTTATGAGTTGTTTCATTGTTTTCAGAGATAATGAGATCTGTAGCTTTCCTAAGGAGTAGAACATTTTTCCTAAGAAGTAGAACATTTTTCCTAACTAAGGAGTAGAACATTTTTCCTAAGGGGTAGAACAGTTTCCCTAAGGAGTAGAACATTTTTCCTAAGGGGTAGAACAGTTTTCCTAAGGGGTAGAACATGTAGAACATTTTTCCTAAGGGGTAGAACATTTTTCCTAAGGGGTAGAACATTTTTCCTAAGGAGTAGAACATTTTTCCTAAGGGGTAGAACATTTTTTCTAAGGGGTAGAACATTTTTCCTAAGGAGTAGAACATTTTTCCTAAGGGGTAAAACATTTTTTCTAAGGGGTAGAACATTTATAAGGGCAAAATTTATTAAACTCAAAAAGGCCATTTTTGCCTTTTTGAGTTTATCTCCTGTAGATCTTGGCTGTATTTTCACAAAACTTTTTGATTGAGATTTAGATTGGATCTTTTAATGGAAAGGTAGACACAATTTACATTAGTAGTACTGTATAGCTACCTGTCCATTGAAAAATCAGTTCGAAAAACTCGATCGAAAAATTTTGATCGGTAAAAATCGATCGAAAAATATCAATTTTTTTTTTCTGACCAAACAGCCGAAATCTACAGGGAATAAATTCAAAAAGGCCGAAATCGGCCTTTACGAGTTTAATAAATTTGACCTTATACTCTATTTACACAATATAAAATAAACATATATATTTTGTACAAATCTATTTTATGAGTTAATCTTTGTAGAAAGGGCTGATTCTAGCACTGGGCGATGTGGGCGACTTCCCAGGGTGAAATCTATTTGAGGGGCGCTGTCACCCACATCGCCCACCGCAAACTTACCTCCTCCAGTGTTCCAGTGACGCTCCTCCTCTGTGCACCGCTCCACAATGAGGTCGCATTCCACTTACCTCATTGTGGAGCAGTGCTCAGAGGAGAAGCGTCGCTGGAACACTAAAGGAGGTGAGTTGGGGACGCCGGGCGGTTGTGCGCCAGGGGTGGGGTGTGCGACGGGGGGTGGGGGCGGAGGGGCGGTTCAGCCAGGGCACCCATAGGGCCAGAACCGCCCCTGTTTGTAGACTTCATTTCATGCCTGTGTTATAACAATTTAAAAGATACTTCAATAGTTTCAGATCACTGATTTTTCTTTTACTCACTGCTGAAATCATAACTATTGCTCCATGTTTGAAATGGGTAAAATTTTTAACTTATACTGGTAGCAGAATTACTATCTGCAGAATAAGTGACAATATTTTTTAACCAATTCATTGTACAGTACTCATAAAGGGACTTTGCAGGTAACATTTACAATGATGTTCATAGCCATTGGGGGGGTGTGGTTGCAAAGTATAACTTGAACATAAGGTGGCTCTGCTGTGTAGTGGATGGGTATTAGGAAGCTAGAAAACATATTGCAAAGCCATTGGGAGTAATTTAAATAAATTGCAAGTGCATGGGGGTCAGGTATACTGCATCTAAGCTAATGTGTTGTCCACTAGCAAAGGTGATTTGGCAGGTATGATTTATTGGGTTTATTGGTATACAATTTCTATATATTCAATTGTCCATAGTCAAGAACCTGGGTGGGATTTTTCCATTCTAAGTCTTGTCTGCCTCTAGAGAATGTCTACATCCCAACTTATCCTTTACCATTCTGTTGCCCATGAGGCTATTGTTTATACCTGTAGTCCTGGCTGGCTAGTTTGATTAGTAATGAAGTTTTTTTTTGTTTTTGTTTTTTGTTAATGCATTAAAAAAGAATCCTATGCCTTGGCTGAGGTAAATTCCCAGTCCTAAGGGTACATATTAGGGCAGGCCACTGCATTACAGGCTGGAGGTTGCAGCAGTTTTTCAGATTACCACTGCTACCCATTCATGGCACTTGCTGCCCCTGTAAGGCAAGAGGCCCAGTGGTGGATTTTCGGCTTCTGTGATGTTTAACAGATTTTATTTATTTCTTTATTTATTCAATTGGAACTACCTGCCTTCATTAGGAAGAACTTCTTTCCTTGGAGATAAGTAACTAGACTGGGCAAACACATACTTAGCTTTGCCTGGGCAGTAACCATCAGCACCCCCTAATGAAATATTGGGCTAATTAGTCTAACCAATCACTAACTAGCCATTCTTCTAACTGGATCCTAATGCTATCCTATTGCTCTTTTTACTGTAAATTCTGTTCATATAGAAAATACCTTCAGGGTGAGACTCAATCAAGAACAGTAAGATATTCAGAGCTTCTTCACTCTTCTCTCTTCCATGTGCTACTGTCACTTCTCCTACAGCTACATGGATTTACAAATACACAGAGGACTTCATTATATCATTCTCCTTAGACAGAACTTCCATAGTAGGTGTACAGAAGCCAGTTTTGGCATCAGTGACATTTCAGTGCTTAACATAAAGTAGATATATTCAAGACAGCATGAAGATGACTCAACACAGATGATAGCAATCATATAATTTCCAGTGATGTATTTTGATGCTGGCTATTTTTGCTTCTATGATGCACTCCTGAAACTAAAGCTTTGTTTCATAAGCACAGCCAAAGAGACTCACAGGCCTTACCTCTGTCCAAACAGTCTGCCCAACTTGAAAACAAAGGGGGGAAGTCCACTTGTCAATAGTTATGTCACTGTATGCTGAGCAGTTATAATGATTTACCTGAGCTTGTACCCTCTATTAAATAGCCATTAACAGAGCAAGACTAGCCCAAAAACTTGATTAGTGTGTCTTACTGACACTTTTGAAATGGCTATTCATTCAAATTATTTTTAAGCTTTATTTACATAAAAAAAACAATAATATATATATATATATAAAATAAGACTTTGCCAATTTCTTTCAGCCCAGACTTGCTCACTGCTAAATGCGTTTTCACTACAGATAGGATCAGAGCAGCCATCCTCCATTGATCTTTCCACTGCTAAATGCTAACATGTTCCTATTCTATCCATATAACCATTCCTGGGCAGTGATATAAAATGGCAGAAGAATTTTAGATTGGAATCTTATCATGGGGTCAGACGGGGACGTTACTGTGGGGACTTCTCTGGTTGTACTGGGAAAGCTATTTCACTGGTGGTTCAAAAGGTTTACACGGATGGATTCTTTACTGTGATATGAGTGATAAAACATCATTTACTTGTGTATTTCACAGAGAAGTACTTTCCAGTACACTTGATATTTGCCTAGTTATGAGACCTCTTGCTTCCAATGTGTGGATCTGGGGGCTATCTAGTATACAACCTCTTGGTGGACTTTGGGTTGTCAAACAACCCTGTCTATCTGATCCTATAACTACCAGTGTCCAGTGCTCGAAAACCCATCTTTACATGCTTTCGAGGGCATTGTCCAATGTATGGAGTCCTTGCAGACTTCTTTGCCTGGGTCAGCTACATAGCACTGCACTGGGGAATTCTAACTCACATGCTCCAAACTGAAAGTAAGCTGTTGGACTGGGATTTATACTGCTATCATCACCTCATAAGAGAGAAATCCCATGACTTTACTTGGGAAGCTCCACCCACTGAAAATTGGCGGGAAGGGTATTCTCATTAAATTATGAAAGGGATTAAATCCAAAAAAGGTTGTTTGGCCGCACTCCATAAAAAATTAATCCTTTATTTGATATTCATTAAAATAATGTCTAGAGAACATCAAAGGATCAGTGAAACAAATTGATGTTCTTGTGTGATCGGTCTATATGGGGGGGTCTATTTATCTATATAATCACAAAAGATCATCAGTTTGTTTCATTGATCATTTGATGTTTTCTAGACATTATTTTAATGAATTTCAAAGAAATCATTACTTTTTTATGGATCTATGTGTGTCTTCAATGACTGGGAGCACTCATTTGTCTACTCCCAAACACTGCTATTTGATGCTCAGCCACTGGACTTTGCCTGTAACAGGGTCTGGAACTATATTTGAGGGAGTTAGTTTTGAGTGATCTTTTTCCTTCAACAAATAAGCCAACTGCAAAATAGTCAGAAGCAAAAAAGCATAATTTGGGTCTGAGGGAACAAACTGTTGTACCCAAAGAAAACCTACTTAAAGTAGGTAGGTACATGACTCGGATGACATAGAAAGTTTTCTGCATGGGACTAATTTCAGGCTCCCCCTGAAGAAATATTTCTTTAGTGATCTCAGTTAATTAAAATAAATGTTCATGCTGGTTTTTAAATGTTATCTTCTTTTTGTTAACATGTTGATTTTGGAAATGATAGCACATTTTTTCAGCTTGTTTAATTGACTGATCATTCCTTTTCTATAAACACACAAACAGGTGATTTTATTATAGTATTGTGTTGGAGACAAAATTATTTTTCCAGCCTGATGCAGTCCCACATTCTTCCAATTAACTGATTAAAAAAAAAAAACCATCACGTGATCTCATTTCCCTTGTAATAAATCTTGACTAATTGGTAGGCTAGCATTGGTTTGTTTGTACTCGTTAATAGCTCTCTACAGGCATATACATATTATTTCGCAAAGCACAGTGTGAGTGTCCACTGGGCTCAATAGCAAGTTACTGAGCAGACAAAAAATTGCCAATTTCAGCTATTATCCAATATAATGGCAAAGAAATAAACTCAGACTGCAACTGGAAAAACAAACAGGCATTATTCCCTGTGATACTATTAAAGGGATATGACCATCACATAAAATATAGAATTTCATTGTTTACATAACAGTAGAATGTGTTGTGTTGTCAAATAAAAGATTATGCTTCTACAAATATTTTGAAAGTTCATTGGTTTTGTTGACTCAGTCCCAATTACTCGGGATGATCTCTGCCACTCTCCTGCTGACATAATTGAGGCATCGCCAGGTAACAGTGCTGTAATTGCAATCAGTGTACCTGTACAATATTGTCAGCAAGCCCCTAAGCAAGTCTTTTTGTTTGAATTACTAAGTGAGGCTGCGTTCTTTTGATACACAACTGTAAATCATTACATGGCTGCAATGCAAAAACAGTAATCCCCAGCCATATTTAAACACTGGGCATGCAGCTATGCATTTTCCTTGATTGGCTGTAGAGTACAGTGGCTTTTGGTTTATTTGTTACTCTGGATTTGACTTCTGTTTTCTGACTTTGCCTTTGCATGCATTACCTGTACCTTGTAAACTGTTGTTGCTGACACTGATCTGTCTGGATAAATGTTTCACAGGTACCTTTTTGCTTCCACAAATTTACACTTGTGCATTGTTCTTAGGGTACTTTGGGAATTTTTGTGAAGTACGTCCTGGAGGCACATGAGGACAGGAGTAACATGAGTAGAGGAGGCACATGAGGACAGGAATAACATGAGTAGAGGAGGCACATGAGGAAATGAGTAACATGAGTAGAGGAGGCACATGAGGACAGGAGTAACATGAGTAGAGGAGTCACATGAGGACAGGAGTAACATGAGTAGAGGAGGCACATGAGGACAGGATTAACATGAGTAGTGGAGGCACATGAGTAGAGAAGGTATATGAGTAGAGGAGGCACATGAGGACAGGAGTAACATGAGTAGAGGTGGGCTGCTACTGAATTCAAACATGGCTGATATAGGTAAGAAATCTCACCTAAACCATCTCTACCCAGAGGTTAAATTATAGTTTCTGAGCTTGCTTGGGGGTAGATTGCATTTATCTTGCTTTATAATTGAAATTCAGAATACCTGTAGACAGAAAGACATAGCTCCATAGCCTTCTATAAGAGAACCATACAAAACATCCCCCACATGCAAATACAGAAATTAATTAGAAAATATTCAGAATTAAAGAAATTCTTTTAATCACTAATTTACTTTTTTGGGACAGAAACCTACATTTAGTTGACATTTTCTCTTAAATCAGGGGTCCCCAAACTTTTTACACAGGGGACCATTTCCCTGTCCCTCAGACCGTTGGAGGGCCAGATTATAAAAAAAACTATGAAAATCCCTATGCACACTTTGCTGCCTTCCCCATAACCCCCGTCCCACACTGTGCTGCATGACTCACAAGCCTCCTCCCACACTGTGCTGCCTTCCTCACAACCCCCCTCCCACACTGTGCTGCCTGCCTCACAACCCACCTCCCACACTGTAATGCCTGCCCCACAATCCCCCTCCCACACTGTGCTGCTTTCCCACACAACCCCCCACCCACACTGTGCTGCCTGCCCAACAAACCCCTCCCATACTGTGCAGCTTGCCCCACAACTCCCTCCCATACTGTGCTGTTTAATCCCCTCCCTACTCCAAGTACTCTGAAAGGGAGGCACTATCCTTTTCCCTGTCCCTACCTCTTCCCCTGCTTGGCTCCATCTGCTGTAGAGATTAGTGTTATAGCACTCTTCCTTCCTTCCCTCCCTCGCCACTTCCTGATCACATGTAGTTGCATCATTTGTGTGTGCTGGTGGAGGGAATGAGGAACGCTATAACACTAATCTTTACAGCAGATGGAGATGGGGACGAGGTAGGTAGGGGTAGGGAAAAGGAAGAGGGCAAGCACCAAGATTACACCCCGCTCCTGCAGTTCCCTAGGCAGCTGCCTACCCGTAATCCTGGCCCTGGCAATGGGGGCTGAGTAAATGGCCTCAGGGGGCCGGATGTGGTCATAGCTTTGGGACCCCTATCCTAAATGGCATGTATTAATTCCTTGAAAACCCGCACCCCCAACATGTAATCCAAAAACATATTAAAGATATTAACAAAGACATGATCCTCCTCTTCTTGACACTCATGTCAGGTTTAAAAATCTTTGGCTTTGCCTTCCCCAAAATTCCCAGGAGATCATCCCAACCATATACTCTTTGTTTTACATGAAACAGTATGATATCAGAGCATTTCTTTATTTTGTTGAGGATTAATCTTTGTGCCTCCACTCCAGTCTTCTCAATAGATTTTACCCTTGGAGGCAATGGAGAAAAAAGACAAAGGCAATGCTATGATACAAATCAAACCTAGAATCTGCTGTTCCACCACTGAAGGAAAACTTACAGAAGAACAAAAGGTTTTATGTATAAGGTACTGCTATTTAAGCTTGGGGTAAGGAAACCTACCTAATATCCAGACATCATCATCCACCATCCCTCTCCACTGCAGGTGTGTCATTAAATAAAAGTTATATGAGGACCTTATGCTGCTCTGTAATTATGATAAATTGGGGCATTTTGTAGATTGACGGCAAATTCATCAAAATGAGTACTGTTGTATAGATGTGTGAATTTGTGATACTTTGTGCCACTTTAACTTGTCAGAGATATTTAGATTCTGTAATGTGGTGAAATAATGCACAATTTATAACATTTCTCTATCTGTTTAGTCATGTTCTATTTCACATTTATTCACCATCAAACACAGCAACACCCTGAGTATTTACCATGTGTCAAAATGAGTGGCCAAGTAGGTACACTGTTTAGTGAATATGTGGAATTCACTATGCAACATCAATGGGAAAGTGTCACAAAATGAACTTCAGGAACCCTAAACCTCTGATACCCCCATATCCTGGCTCCTTCTTCTACAATTGATTACACCTTTAGCTGACTTGAATTCTTCTACTCATGAGACATCTGTTTGGAGATATATTTATATCTTTTTCAAACTGACCCGTAGTTTCTTCTTTTCTTGTGAGAACAGGGCACTGTTTAGTTTAAGACTATATTTATTTCCCTCTCTAATGTTCTTATACTCCCTTCTCCTTCATAGTTTAACTACTTATGATCAAGGCTCATACAAGCTACAAGGTTTCCATTTCATTTTTTTTCAGTCTATTTTAAATAGGTTTGCCTTATTGTAAGTATCCATGTTCATTCATTTTTGGCTCGACATTATTAAAAATGTTTCTACTTATATTCATAATCATGAAAAGGAGATTATAATTAAAGTTTTTCCAGATTCTTTTCTCAACCTTGTTAGAATCATTGGGTGTGATATACTTATCTATAAATCCAGTTATTCCAAAGACTTCCATTCTTCTTCTGTTAAAACAGTGTCAACAAAAGATGTCAAAGTAATTATGCTTGAAATCTATAATGGCTACTAAGAGCAAAAGCACTGTGTCTTATCCTGAAACCTAGCCACAATTATTTTCTAATGGTAGTGAAACCATTCTTATAATGGTTTTGGGATGAATGTACCCAAACCATAATTGATTTGCTGAAATTACAGGGTCTGCCACCTTAAGCCTCTATATTTTGAAGCAATAATTCAGCACCTTTGGGCTGTAATTCTATCTTGAAGAACTGCATATTGGATTCTCGTTAATATGTTAATGTTCCAAAGGCAGCCACATACTTGTGTAATAAAGTATGTACATGGGTTTATTGTATTGCTGGCATGTACGCTAAATGAACAAATGTCATTTCTTAGGAGACATTAGTTCTTCTTTAAAAAAACACTTAGTTAACCATATTCCAACCCACATGCATTGGGTTTAAAAGCAAATATGGTCTGACCTATACAAATATTTTTCCTTTTATAGTAATATTTCCTCTAATAGTAGGTATTTGCCATCTCCCTGTGTTTCATGAAGTGATGAAGTCTTCCTGATTCCTCCACCATATAATAGTGTGTTCCTGCCAAGAAACTTCTCTTTATTTAACAAAAGATAAAAATAAAATATACAGTCTGGAATATCTGTATTGGAGCAGTTTTGTCACCGGGGACAAAGCTCTGAGTGACACTTCTCTCTATTTAATTTCAGCTGAATCTGAATTTTATCTGAAATCTCTGTACTGTGACACAGCTTCAGTTACCTAGATTTATCCAAAGCGATGATGAGGTGGCAAGTAATCCCTAATGGCTAAAGATGTCATGTGTGGTAGAAACCTTGCCATGTAAGATTATTAATAGTCTACTATATGTCTGTATTGTGGACAGTTGTGTGCTGTAGAATACCCAGAGGAATCTAGGGCCATTCTGATCCATCCAGTCAGACATAAGATATATTTTCACTGCATTATGATGTAATAGAACTGCAAAGAAGATACCATTAAAGAAAGTGTATTCAAATGTCCCATCAACTGCTATGAAAAATGATTCCCATCAGGATATACACATCTCTTTTATCATCACTAAGTAGAAATTGCCACTTATTTTTGATATAGTTCTATCTTTTTTTTTTCATTTGTTTGCTAAGCCATTTCATTTTATACGTCAGATTTCCCTTAAAATCACAACATGTAACATTCGCTGCCAAACGTCTCCTAATTAATGTTTTGGTGAAATAACTGGTTATAAGTATCATAAAATAATGTGCTAAAGTCGGGATACGTCATTCCAAAAGCCTGTTTCCCCGAAGCAATGTGACTTGTGTCAAATTTAACTGTAAAGTTTATTGGGAAATCTGGAGTTGATTTGTTGGATATTTATATATATGAAATGTGAAAACATTCTCTTAATCAATGTCGTCTACCTTCAAAGCACAGAAAACAAAACCTACTGAATAATAAGGTTCTCAGTCACTTGCAGCAATGGTTTTTAATCTATACCACCCACACAAAGAATTCTGTCTGGGCATATGTAGCTACTCTATAAAATGGGTACTCACTGTAGCCCCCCACTAAGGATTTTGGGAGTTGCAGACATGTGAATGCACCCTATATTTACTGTACACGAAAATTAGCACTCATGGCTTCTCTTTTAACATGCCAGGCTGAATTAAGGTATAAATGAGTTGGACGAGACACAGTGGTATATTTTGAGGGTCTGTTTAATACTGCACAGGTAACTAAATTCAAATAATTACAGCACATGCTGCAGATGAGGATCTAATTCTTTAACATGCAGCTGAAGATCTACAAGTGATATTGAAGGCATATCAAGACTTAACAGGTACTGGTCATATGTCATTTGATGGGTAGATTTTATAAATAATATTACCAGTGGCCATCCTGCATAGAAATTAATATCTGTTTCTACTTAGGTAAACACATTAGCTGGCCCTAATATTACCACCTCTGCTCATAAAATAAAACAATTTGAGCAACAATTGGAGCTAATTCTAACTGGGACCATAAACTGACTGCTTAATTTCTCTCTCCTAACACTGCTGTAACATTCCATGTTGGATGTTTATGTCTATCTGAGGCAAAACTACCTGGCTATATGGGGTGATCTTAGGCACATAACTCTTGCAAGGCCAAAATGTATTAAAATTGAAAATCGCAATATCAGCCAATTTTTTACCAATATCACGGTATGGATATTACCGATATTGTGATATTGGCCGATTTGTACAATATTGTGATATTGATATTGCCGATATCATGATATTGAGTGATTTTTACCGATATCATAATATCGATACTGCCAATATCCCGATATCGATTTTGTAACGATATTATGGATGTTTACATAGAAATGAACAGATTAACAGGTTTTGATATCGCAATATCTGAAAAAATCAGCAAGATCGCAGTTCCGATACCGCGATATTGGTAAAAATCTGCTGATATCAGCAATATTGATAAACGGCCAATATCAGTATTTTTGATTTTAATAAATTTCACCCCTTGATGTATAGTTTTATAAACATTCAGAGGTCACAAAAAAAGATCTTAGAAGTGAAAATCCCAATCATATACCCTTTACACAATATTTGGTGTGGCAACTGAAGTATGTAGAATGGGCTTAATTTACACTTCCATACACAATTCCAGTAAAGATTAATAGGAGCTTAGGATGTTCTGTTTCTAAGAGAAGATGAAACTTAGTGGTTGTAGGGTTACTACTGGAAACTGCACCCAAGGTGGAACCAGCAGCACAGCTAGCTGGGACACCAAACCCCAACTCTCTGGGGGGAATTCAGGAACCTCCGAAGTGAGGCGCATAGTGTTCGCCTCACTTCGGAACAAGTGACATGCGCATGCTGATGTCCTGCACGCGGACATCAGCATGCGCATTAAAGGGATTCCCCTCCCGGCGAGGAGACTCTTATGCTCTCGCCGGGAGGGGAATCCCTTTAATGCGCGTGCTGATGTCCGCGTTCAGGACATCAGCATGGGCATGTCACTTGTTCTGAAGTGAGGCAAACACTACGCGCCTCACTTCGGAGGTTCCTTAATTCCCCCCTCTGTATTCACCAATGCCCTTTTGTGGTCCTGGACTTTCTGCTATACAAACACTAGGGCAATGAAGCAACTCAATAGGAGGGTGGAAGAACCAAACCAAGGTACCAGGTAATAAAGCAAGGGCAAAATCAAGAGAGCCAGGTTGGAGAATTCAGAATAACTGTAGTCAGACAAAGCCAAATGTCAAGGATTTCAGAGAAGCAACAAAGTCAGAAACGAGCCAGGGTCAGTAACATGGAAAACAACAAACAAGAGCTTCAGTGGCACTTTACAAACAGGAAGACCAGCTTCAGCTAAGACTTGAGGAATTTACCTCATATTTAATGGCATGAATAATAAAAGACACAAGTGTGCAGTTGTAAGTGAGCAC
The DNA here is from genome assembly GCA_019650415.1 of Pipa parva. Lineage (NCBI taxonomy): Eukaryota > Metazoa > Chordata > Amphibia > Anura > Pipidae > Pipa > Pipa parva. Next base: position 23,312 of record WMED01001561.1, read on the forward strand.
CAAGGAAAAAAGTGTGGTATACCTACTACTCGGAGTGCAGCAGGTTCCTGGTTCAACTCCCACCAGAGGTGATACCCAACTGATGCAATCCACCTACACCGCAGCAGGAATGACAATTGCTGCTGGAGTGGCGAGGAGATTTCCTGACAGTGGTGAAGGTGAGATTGGGTTGGTTCTTCTTCTTGTGACTATCAAGGAATTCATTGCAAAGTGTCTCATTTTATTTTAACTAGGAACTGCTAAAACTGGTTTATGCTCTTCCCATCTCCATAAGAACAGAAAAGATTGTATCTTTTCACAGGATACAATCACTTCATCTGCTTAAATACTATAAAAAATGCTAATTTTCTAAAAAAAAAAAAAAAAGGAAATATTTTGGCTAGGCCTACTTTAAATAACAATGCACAATGACTAAAAAAACTGAACGACTTAGGAGACGGGAAAAGAATTTGTTTGCTTCCTCCTTGCTTGTTAGGTTTCACCCAGAGACTCCAGGTTTGCTAAACAAAGTCTGCAGGGAAAACCCTGGAGTTCTCTGGCCCAGATAGCTCCATTCATCCCCACCTTAACCCCATCCCATTCTGCACCAAAGCCTCACCCCCCATCACTCGCTGAGCTCCAGTAGTGTCCTAAAAGTTCCCAGGTATGGCATTATGTCATTGTGTGATTTATAATATTTATATATATTTAACTATTGTTTGTATGAATATATATATATATATATATATATATATATATATATATATATACAGTACATATAAACACATATATAAAAGCTTATATTAAAAGAAGGAAGTACTGGATGTAACTTAAGCAATATAAAGTTAATAACAGACACACTGGCCATTGTTTTTATTTAGTTTAAATTTATTCTTTTCATTTCTTCTAGTTCCACAGTTTTCCAAAAAGCAATAAAAGAAACGAATAAACTGTGCATTAATATATTCTACTAATGAGGTTCAATCCATTAGTGGGAGAAGGAGCTGTCTAGGTTATGTACTCATGGGCAATTCCTAGACTAAAGGTTCCTCAGAGAGAAACAGTTAAAGCCAACACCACCAATTCTGTCTGTTTCTCATTGCATCAGCTGATCTTACTCATCTCCTTTGTTTTTCTGCCATATTTGTCCATTGCAAAGTCTGGAGAAAATTGTCCTCCTAATAGTCATGTGGATATAGATTAATTCTATTACAGCCTCCAAAAAGGTGCATTATCCATACTATAAATGGAAGCACGAGCAAATTTTTACCATGGATATCAGTACCTGAAATGAACTTCTCCCTATACATATTCTTAGGAACACCATATAAATACATCAGCAAATGCTTATACACTACTTCCAGTTAACACACGTCTAGATAAATACAACTCCATAATGAAAAAGGTATATTAGATTTTCAAGCATTTGCCATTTAAATTTAAAGTGAGGGTTTAACATTCATATCAGATACCAAAATGGACCCCACGATTAAGGACATTAGATGTCAACAGAAAGTCATCATCTGTTACTCAAGCTTACATAGTTAATTATGAAATAATTGTGTTTCTCCTTTTATAAAATTTTAGACTACTTATGTGTGGAGAGTTGCAAGACTTTCTTTTAGACCAAAAGCATGAAACAGATCAGTTTGAAGTGAGTGAATGTGGTCACTCTCACTCTGGTAAGAAGCTGAATGTTTAGTAGCAGATTGACCTACAGAGAGATACTTTACTGTTATTATACATAACAGAGTGAAGGATGCTGGGAGATTGTATGCCAACCACAAACTGTATTTACAATATGTGTTTATACAAACTGAGTTATAGATTGTACTCCATCCCACTTGATAGATACATGATGTTTTGCTTGGGGAAACAGAGATGGTCATTGTAAGAACCTGAGAATAAGATATCTCTTGCATATGACCATCAAAGCAAAGATCCAAGGTACAATCACCCTTTTTAAATATCTCCCATGCTGTTTGTCTAATAGAAAGAGGATTTGGTGAAATCAAAATGCCAGACCTAATGCTTGTTAATATAGAGATGTTATCACCAAAGTACACCTTTTCCAAATTCACCACTTAGACAGACTCCAACGCTTGGTTAATAGGTGTATTGTCTCTATCTGTGTACACAAAGTGATGCAAAGAGCTCCATCAAAGACTATTGTAATTGTAGGCAAACATTGCAGAGTTTGCTGAATATGTGAAGAATGGGAAAGTGGTGAATTAATGTGAATTTGGACCTTTAGGACTGTTCAGATTTTCATACATGAAGCCCCTAAACGATCTGCTAATTTGCAATTTTCAAGTATGAAATGACAGCCAATAAGTGTGTTCTACATTCCGTAAACTATAGTTCAGCAAAATTTTGAAAGAGACTGATGATCTCAAAGCTGTGTTTTGTTAAAGGCACAGTGTCTTTAAATCGTATTTACTGAAAGATGCTAAAAGAAATAAGGTAAATCAAATTAATGAGAAATATGTCCCTGAACCTTAAGGGTTAAGAATTAAAGCCAAAAGCGTTTACCCTCGCTAAGCATTTGCTTTGGCAATTTACAGTTTAATTACTCACAGAGTCTCATTTGCATATGCGATAATTAATTAAAATAATTTAAACATTTAATTCAGTTTCACTGCAGTGAATCCATTCCATTACAGGCTAATAATCTCCTCTGCAGCAAAACAACATAGGATAAGAGAAACCCAGCTTACTCAAAAATTGGATTTTATGTCCCACAGTTTAGTTAAACAGACATTTTCCACATTTCATAACATTTGTTGACAAAAAAAAAAAAATCAGTCAGTTAGTGGAACTTTAGATTAATTGTATTCATTGTTAGCAAAGTTCAGGGAAGTATTCCAGAGTATACATTCAACATCTTGTAAATTCAGGTGAGTCTCTGATATCTTATTTTCCAGTGGTCCCCTGATCTCTTGTTTCATGGTGAAGCCCTGATCTCATGTTTCCTGGTGGACCTCTGATCCCAGTGGTCTCTTGTTTCCTGGTGGGTTTCTGATTTCTTGTTTCCTAGTGAGCCCATGATCTCTTGTTTCCTGGTGGTCCCCTGATCTCTTTTTTCCTGGTGGGCCCCTGATCCCTTGTTTCCTGGTGGTCCCCTGATCTCTTGTTTCCTGGTGGGCCCCTGATCTTTTGTTTCCTGGTGGGCACCTGATCTCTTGTTTCCTAGTGAGCTACTGCACTCCAGTTCAATACTGATCATGTGTCTTTAGAGGTCAGACTATTTCCAATTCTTTAACTTTTAAAAAGGTGGATGTATGATATAGTCACTTTATAAAAAGGACATGCTTCCAATTAATATTATATATATATACGTATATATATATATATATATATATATATATATATATATATATATATAAAATATTCTTTAAATAGTGATTAAACATAAGAGAAAAGTTGTGTTTCCAGTGAAAAGAGGATGTTGGTTCCCTTTAAAGAAGAAATAAAGTGTTCATAGGTGTACAGTAGAGTGTAAGGGAGCCTGGGTGGTTACAATATACTTACAGTTGTATGTCTTTTAGTAACATAGTAACATAGTTTATAAGGCTGAAAAAAGACACAAGTCCATCCAGTTCAGCCTATTTTCCTGCAATGTTGATCCAGAGGAAGGCAAAAAACCCATGAGGCAAGAGCCAATTATCCTCATATTAGGGAAAAAATTAATATTAATATATATATATATATATATATTAAGTCTAGTGGTGCTCCCTTCATCCCTCTTGTTGGTTCCTGCACCAGTTGGGAAA
>WMED01001562.1:7011-26127 GCA_019650415.1 Pipa parva
TATATATATATATATATATATATATATATATATATATATATATATGTATATTTTTATTTGTAAAGCACCACAAGGTTATGCAGCGCTGTACAATCCAGTAATAATACAGACGAGGGTAAAGTGCGGAACAATGAACAAGTGAAGTAAAATACAAGCATATAATCAAGAAAACACATCACTGTAAGTACCAGGTCGTCATTGAAACAAGAGGATAGAGGTCCATGCCCCATAGAGCTTATAATCTGTTTTTGAAGAATATTTTGAGAAGCAAATTGGATTTGCTTTATGGTCATGTTCATGTTCAGAAAACAATTAGTTCTATGGCAAAATATTTTGTTTGAAATGATGTTAAAAGTATAGAATTTTGTTCTATATATACTGTGTATATATACAGTATATATATATATATATATATATATATAAATAAATTATTATTATATGTATTTACAGGACATTGAATCAAGTAATGCTGGACTCATCAGTTTAGTTTGATTCAGGTTAATCAGAATTGTATTGTTGTTTTTGCAATTTTGGTTATAAGGTCAGACAAAATATTGGGAAGATCTGAAGATGATTTATCAATGACAATGTCTAAGTCAGTAGATCATGTAATGCATTTATATACTGTTTGAAAATAGAAATGAAACTTAAAAGTCCATCCAGGTAATGATTTCTGGATAGCTGCCAGTGCCATGTACCAGTTCATGGAGGCAGAGAAACATTACAGTTTTTTTAATTCTACTCTTTGATCAACATAGAGCTGGTTTTACAAAGGTTGAAAGTGATGACCTTAATATAATTTTTAAACTTACATTAACATATCATTATATAGCATTTCAATTACAAAGGAAACAAAGTGTAACCCAAGAACCTAATCACTATTCCAAGTTACCCTAATCCCCATCCGTGATACCCTCTGTCTACACCATCTCAGCATGCCCCAAATCCCTCCTACTGGAGTAACTGGCGGAGTTCCTTACTCTATATTCTGTTTGCTACTTTTATGTGAAAAAGGAACTCGGCTCATAACCGACTAATCAGCTTTTTCAAAACATCAAAACTGTTACCATAAAAGCTTCAATGTTTACATTTTTTTTTAAGCAAAATGAACCACAAGTATTTAGCTCGTGTCTCTCTTTCCACAACAGATGTTGGAGAGACTAATCCTGGATGACTGCAAAACAATAAACAGATTCAATTATAGCTGGTACATAATTCACAATAGCCAGGGCTGTCATAAGAATTCATGCCTCCCCCATCTCACAGCCAAACACCTCCTCCTGCTGCTTGGTATTTAAATCAGACCATGAACCCCAAGTCTCTATAAACCACATCACATGCTGGGATATTTAAACATCTATGCTACATTTTAAGACACATAATGCTTGGTGATTTAGACTGCTGTTGCTCTCTCGTAGGGTAAATATTTATTATCCTGTAACAAATGTTAGTTAACATATGTTTTAAGAAAAAAACAAATACAGAAAGGCTGCCACCAGTCCAGATTTTAACTTGTAGACTAGGTTGGAGAAATTGAGAAAGTATCTGGGCTTAGAGAAAGGGAACAGGAGTCGTTGGAAGTCATTCCTTAAAAGATTCCAATATCTTTTAATATTTTTTTTATTGACAACATTTTTTGTGCTTGAGAAAACTGTATTAAATATGAGGATAGTAAGATGCCAATTTATTCTGTAGCCACGGCCAGATATGCATCATTATGGAATTGATAGGCATGATTAGGTTAGACAGGGACTGTTGCTTCATTGGCAGCTTCTTCACTTGAAACTTTCCCAGAGCTGTTTGTATCAAAGTGAAATTACAGAAGTCAATGAGATGGAAACAGGGAGACCAGGCTTGCCCAATCCATGAATTAAAGCACTTAGGCTTTCCCTCCTAGTTTTTAATTTGAGACTGTCTCGTGGGAAAATTCTTACAGGCGCCTATGCCATTCACCATTAAGCTAACATCGAGGAGATGGTATTTAGTTATTTTTCTTTGGGACATTTTTATTTGCTTTGATTTCTCTCGCTAATGACATTGTCTGGAACATTTCACTCAGATCTATTGCTGAAATATCTCAAATATAGTCTATGGAAATCATTTTCTACCCATACGTTTGCAGTCAGAGTTGGCCCTGCGGTCTGGCCTTGTCCAATATAGAAGAATCAGATTCTTTTTTTTTTTTACTCTAAGGCAAGGATAACATCTCCTTAGCTGGAACCATTTCTGGATTAAACATGGCTGAGTTTCCACCTTGCACTATAATATCCCTCACTTGTTCCTGCCTATCTATAGTACATCTCTCATCAATGACAGAATGGAATGAATTATGTGTTAGCTGAAAAATAATATTTATTCAGGGTCTGTTTGTATCTCAATCCAAAGTGTTAGGAATTAGGTGAGAGAAACCATGAGAATTATTTGCTTTCGCAATGTAAAAGGAAACCCATGATTTTCCATGTCTGCTTGTATGTGGACATTTATGATCATCCAACTTTATTTACTCAAAGCTAGAAAAGAAAAATACTTATGTAGTTCTTGTCTAGTTATAATAAAACACTGAATTTATTTTTTTCTTTTTTTGCCTTCTTCGCATTTGAAGTAAAGTAAATATGTATAACACCATATCTTTTATTCCAAAAAATACTGTCCTCGCATTAATAACATACTTTATTTGATTTATTACACAGGCTTAAATAGTGGTGTGCTGTTTTCTGTCACACATTGCACTTAATTCTCATTAATGTATATGTTTTAGACACTGAGTGGATTTTTCTTTTCTGCTTCAGCTAACAGTAACTTGGTTCTTCTGCTATAATGTTTAAATCTATCACAGTGGTGAAAATGCAAATGCGCCTTTTAGACAAATAATCCTTGATCTTGTCAGTAGTTTTTGAAAAGATAAGAGAGTATAGATGATACCTTTTATTGACTAATGGAATAGATGGTAAATGCAAGCTTTCCAGACTATTTAGGTCTCTTCTATGCCTGAGAAAGAGACCTAAGTAGTCTGGAAAGCTTGCATTTACCATCTATTTTGTTAGCCAATAAAAGGTATCATCTATACTCTTGTCTTTTCTCAAGGTCATGCCCTTATGTTATGTCTCTGTGATCTTTTATAAAAAGGGCGTCACAAACACAAGTAAATTTGTTCAGATCACTTCCTGTTTTAAATATATATAAAATAACTGCCATCATGTTTTTTTGGGAGTGGTGCTGTGCAGGGCCGGGCCTAGGGTTAAGCAGGGAAGGCGGCTGCCTAGAGCCCAGCAGGAGGGGGGTGCTATCTTGGTGATTGTCCCCCTCCTTTCCCCTGTACCTACCTACCTCCTCTGTGGCCCGGCTGTCTCTGCTGTAGCGCTTAGCGCTACATCGTCCCTCCTCCTGCCTGTCAATGATGTAACTTCCTGTGAGTGGCAGGAAGTTGAACCATTACTAGAGAGAGGAACGCTGTAGCACTAAGTGCTACAGCAGAGACAGCTGGGCCTCTGGAACAGCGGAAAGGAGGGGGCCAGTACTAAGATAGCACCCCCCCTTCTTCAGATGGTAGGGACTATGAAGAAGGGGACAGCACAGTGTGGAAGGGGCTTGTGGGGGCAGCATAGTGTTGGAAGGGGGTTGTGGTGGAAGCACAGAGTGAGAGGGCTGTTGTGGGTGCAGCACAGTGTGGGGGTGCTGTGGGGCAAGTAGCCCAAGGGAAAGGGGGTAAGTAAAGCAGCAGGGAGGGGGCAGCAGGGGAAGGAAAGTATTAGGGAGGGGGACAAGGAAAACTATATCTTTAAGTTTTTTTTAGGGGGGCACACCATAATGAAATGGCCTGTGCATGCCTATGGGGATTATACATGGGTAGGAGGAAAGATAGGAGCACTGAGGAGTAAGATGCCTGCACTCTGCTAGTACTTCTATGCAGACGTGATGATCTGATTATAATCCCCTGAGCTTCCAGACAGAGCAGCGCACAGAGGATAAGAATCAGATCATGGGGCTGCCACTGCATAGAAGCGCTACTAGCCTACTAAGCGGTGCAGCAGGCTGAGTGTCTGAGAGTGGGATTACGCAAGTGTTTCAGTCATCAAGGACTGGGGGGGCGCTATTTTATTACTCTGCCTAGGGCACAAAAAAATCTTGGCCTAGCCCTGGTGCCATGGATGGCCCAGATAGCTTAGCAAACACAGCTAGCCAATCACATATAGGGTTCAGAGTATGTATGGTCTACTGGAATCTGAGCATTGAGACTGGCCAGTTTGCAGCAAATATTGTTGAAATGATACAACTCTTCAACCATGTGTATAAAAGAATGGATATGCTGTAGATCTGTTATAGTAGACATCTGGTCCTAATGTCTTATTTCTGTTTGGCCAAAGGATGAAGGAAGTCCTGTTCCTAAAATTTAAGGTACCCTGTAGGAATAGGACTAAAATAAATATTTCAGCTCCCATCCCAGATTATACATGTTGCAGAATGTAATATGCTGCATCTTAACTGCTGACTGTTGATTCCTACAGTGTTGCTTTTATATATTACCAATGTGCATAGGATTTAACCTCTTGGGAAGAGTCTGGATTTTCCATTTCTTACAAAAGATATGAACTTCTAGGGGTGTGACTTACTTTGGGGGAGGTGTATGTATGTATGTATAATTTTATTTATAAAGCGCCACAAATTTACGCAGCGCTGTACAATTCAGCCATACAAGTACAATACAAACATGGGAAAAGTGCATTAAACAATACAAGTAAAATATTACAAGGATAAATCAAATGAAGTGCTAGGTTGTGATTGACACAAGAGGTTGGAGGTGAGTACCGTTATATAAACTGTTGTCTGTTATTTCTTTCAACCCTTTTTATCCACTGTAGAGGGGCTGGATCCTAAAAGAGTTGACACCTATAAGAGGCAATGAAGACATTTTGATATATTTCTATAAATTAGTGTGTGTGTTTAAACATTCATTTAGTGGGGAAGCAGTATATGGGCTTATGGGTAGAATTTTCCAGTTAGCATTGAAGACTTTTAAATCTTTGGGGACTTAGGCAACTGATTTTGGGTCTAAGAGCCAGCTCTGGCATAGAGTCACTTGTTCATAAAGTACATGCAATCCCTTTACTGTAGAATCCAGTGAGCTGGTCCTCAGTGTGCTGGGTTTCTCTAAGAATGACTTCCATGTTGTTAATCTCTCATTTTCTTTTGATAAATAAACAAGCATTACAATTCATTTTAAGAATTTAAGAAATGGATGTAATTTGCCCTGCATGCATATGGATCTCATAACCGGCTGTGGGAAATATTGACACCGGGAGACTAGTGACCTAACACAATCATAGTATTTCTATTCAGGCCACTCTTGTCTCTTTTTTTCATGGAAAGTAACCTAAACTAAAGCAGTCGTAGTTAAAGATGAAATTAAATGCGTTTCACCATTTTCGTTTAGGCAACATTTGTACAGAAATATTTATCTAAAGGATAGATATAAAAAGCAATGTGTAAAAAATATTTAAGTAAGGATTTAAAATAAAACCATTTTTAAGAAAACTTTTTAAAAGGCTGATTATATCTTATTTATAGTTAGTGAATTACTCTGTTTGTTAGACCATAAAAACATACTTGAACATACAGAATACAGTATACTATTGTTTGCCATATACACATGTCAACTGGACGTCACCATCTATGTAGAGGTTCTGTTATATTAAGATCTATAACAAGATATTATATATTAAGATCTATAACAATTCTGTTGCTGATGTGCTTAACATGGTCACTGACGCTTCTATGCACAAATGTATAGAGAAGGAATTTTGTGCTTTACAGTCATACTTAACCATTATTATCTTAGTTTGCTGGAATAATTCCTTATGTCCCAGTCCCAGGGAGATGTGCTGGATCAGTTTCAAATGAGAACTAGTATAGGGTTAGCTATGACACCAAGCTTTACTAAGCTATGTCAGGCAGCTGTCCTTTGGCATCCAGGGAGGCATGTCAGACACACATCACAAAGACACAGCAAACTTTTCTTCCAGAGGCCACTAATCAAACATTACGGGCAGCAGGAACATTACCGATTGTAAGGATCGGTGAAAGATGCAGGAACGAGCTATGGCAGAGGAGCAGTCATACTATGAAGGCAAGATTTCAAAGGATCTGCTTACTAAGGAAATTGATCTGGTGGACAGAGACCCAAAGCGTATTAATGAGGATGTGGTTCAGGTCTGCTAAACAAGTTTAATGCATATCTAAATGGGGAGGGAGGTTGCATAGTTTTTAGTGGTGTGCATATGTACATGTGTTCTCCATATTTACAATTCCATTTTATTTCTTGTAAAAGAACTCATTACACTCATCCATAAACAGCTACATCTGTAGACAGCAATGCCAAAATACATGCCTTTGGGGTGTTCCTCTGACAAGTGGTTTGGCCTTGTTTCATAACCATTGTATTTTTCAAATCTGGTATGTGCCTCATTATGCTATTTCAAAATGGAAAGAACATTCACTACATTGTATGCATACTATCCAACAGATACACAGCCTACATAGATACTAAATGATATTAAATATTAAGTAGTCACTGTGCACACAGGTCTGTGTAATGCTTAGCAAAGTTTTTTCTAATATAATCTATAGCTTATATACAACCTGCTGGCTTTGGATGGTGCATATTTTTTTCGACAATATATTTTTAAGAAAAGTTAGAAGCTTTGATGTGAATGTAATATAACAGAATTGCTACAACCTTGTTTTGTTTCCATAGTTTGCTGAAGCTATGGATTGTATGAGAAGAAAAAAAAAAATTGAAGTTATTGATTGGGAAAAAAAACATTTGATTGTTGCTGGTTTTTAGAGAATTTTGATTTGTTATGGAACATTCCTTTTGCACTATGACAATTATTATGGATTTATATACTGATTATGTGGCGTATGTTCACTGATAGCTTCATAGATTATGAAGAAGTGCAACTTGTGTTTATTAAATAATGAGAGGTGACAATATGGAGACTCCATGGTATTTACTAGCCACAGGAACACTAATGGTGACAAGATTATGCCCCTACTTCCTGAAGTGCAGCTGCTTGCCCATGATATAATTTCTCCAGCCAAAATGGACACTACTTGCAAGCAATTCAGACAGGCCAATTGGAAATTGTACAACAGTGCAGCCAGGCAGCTAGTGCCCCCTTTCCACCAGGCATGTCATCTTCTAAATCAATCATTCTTAAAAACAGCTCTGGAATTATCGGTCTTCCAGGATTCGGACACAATGAAAAGTCAGCATTATAACAAGAATGGTTATAACAAGTGTGCATCTGTTTAGTCTTCTTACTGCTGCAGTACAACCCCATGTGGCCAAACCAATAACAAGTGGGTGGTAATTCCACAGTCTCTGAAGGTTCCTCCAACTCTGAATTAAAGAATAAGCAGTTGCTGTTATCCAGCAAACATATCAGCCAGAGCAGATCTGTTTATTATCAAGCGCTACGTTTAAACCTAAGTGTTGCATATATATTATCTGCTAGTTCTGCCCATCTCATTAAGTCAAAGACATTTATAGGGTAACAAAACAATTTCTGTTCTCTATGTCTGGAATTTGCCTTCTGCTTAAAGAGAGGCTATAAATGGCATTGATATTAGTAAGGAAAATATGTGTTGGCGGTAGAAGAAAATATATATACACTTGAACAAGAATTTTTTTGTACTAGTCATATATTGAAAGGATCCATGGTACACAGTACAAGCAAGCACTGAAATCTAACAGTGTCAGCATGTGAAGATAATAAATGCCATATTTATATTAAACACACGGCTCCAAATAATGGAAAATAATAGAACGCGTTTCGAGCCAGAGCTCTTACTCATCTATGAGTAAGAGCTCTGGCTCGAAACGCGTTAGAGGGTGCCTTTTGATTTTAGACTTGTTTGTTTATTTTTTTGATATTTGGATTTTAATATGAGCTAATAAAACACACGTTTTTATCTTATGGGAGTGCCGGAGTTCTGCATCGTTTGTACCTACTGCATTGGCCTCCAACTCCGTGGCACCCGTTTCTTTATACAAATCAATGGTATGGTGGATTGAGCGTACCGTGTTTGTTTCTACTTGCCCAATAGCCAGACCGCTCTCACTTACATAAGAGCCATCTTATTTTATTTCCATGTAGCTGATTTTCTTTTAAAAATTTTCCAGTCCCTTTACAGATAAAACCAGTAACCCCATAATAATGTTTTCCACTTAGATTGGCATCTCGGCTATTCCTACATGCTACCTGTAAAACAATTATCTTTAAAGTCATATCATGGCAATGGTACACCAATATACTCATTCATGGTGGTTAACTCTAACTCATGTCTCTTCCCATTTTTATATTGAAGTCTAATTGTACTTTAATCACATTTTAACCACCAAGCAACATCATTGTGATTACATTGGATTTATTTGTTAATTAAACAAACCTTGCCATTGTTCTATCTGAAACTTTAGATAATACATAATCTATTGGTATCATAATAACGGTATGATTTAATGGACTGTGACACAACTGGGGTGGCAGCTCTTTATGTCTGAGTAATTACTCTTGAGTTCACCCTGAACTTGATCATGGTTCCAGTGCAGGATTTAGACCTCTGGCTTTCCTGGATTTTCAGACTTCACCGTTATGACATATTGTTGATCTTAGTGCAAAGAAGGCAGAGATTTAGAGTTTAAAAAAGAAGTGGAATAAAATGAAATCATAGCAACTGTAGAGTGGAAGGGAAATGAAAAAAATCTTTTGCTTAGTCGACCCTGATCTCTTGTTTTCCTGATGGGCCCCTGGTCTCTTGTTTTCCTGGTGGGCCCTTGAGTTCTTGTTTTCTTGATGAGCCCCTGGTTTCTTGTTTTCCTAATGGGCCCTGATCTCTTTTTTTCCTGATGGGCCCCTGGTTTCTTGTTTTCTTGGTGGGCCTCTGATCTCATTTCCTGATGGGCCCCAACTCTCCAGTCTGACACTGTTTCATAGTTAAAATTTATGAACCAATCCCTCCTGCCTACATCCCTACAACTAGTAGAGATGGGCCCCTACCATCTGCGCTGCCTTTAGGAATAGGGAAATTGTGCATGTAAGGGAATCTAGCACTCCATGGTTTTTTATCTTCACACCTATGTAATCAATTTCTGCAAAGCTGGTGCAAAGCAACTTCCCCACAATTGTCTCCAATTCTATGGCAAGAGTTTGGGAAAGTCCGTATACTGTTATAGCATGACCATGATTCTGGGCACAAAGCAAGGCCTATAATGACTTTGTTTGATAAATGTTGTTAGGAAAAGCAAAAGAGTTTTAAATAGAGCCCTGAACTTAACAGGTAATGAGGACCAAAATAACACACCTGCTCAAGGTGGGAAAGAACTGGAAGGGACAGGCATACTGAAGGCTGCCATGGCTAAATTATAAATCTTACTGCCTGGAAACAGGGAGGCAACTGTTAAAACTGCATGACCGTATCATTGTCAGATTTCAGACGAATGCTACCTTTAGGAATGTATCATGATCTCTAAATTATGGTAAAGTGGATAATGGTCTGGGGATATATTTTAGGACTTGGGCTAGGTCAGTCTATTTGTTAGGAATTTTTATGCTAATGCTACTGCATGCAAATATAGTATAGAAAATTGTATTGCCTCAATTCTATGGCAAGAGTTGGGGAAGGATGTATCCTGTTTCAGCATGACCACGATCATGTGGACAAAGCAAGGCCTATAATGACTTTATTTGATAAATGTGTGGAAAAGCAAGGGAGTTTTACATAGAGCCCTGAAATTAAAAGGAAATGATTACTAATGTAAGAATGGCTGTGCTAATTTCCAAAGTGTAGAGGGTAAGGGATCCCTGGCCATTACCCTCAACCTTCAAGATTGTATGAACTTTTCTTGGAGGGGATCCCTGGTTCTCATGCCCCAGGTTAGCCTCTCACTGGTGGTGATACTACTGATAGTAGAGTATTCACAGGAGAAGTAGGCAAATTGCATCAATCACTAGAGGTCTAAACTATTTATGAACTTGAAATCAGCACAAGAACTGTGTGGTTGAAGATCACCAAACCTAATACTAAGCATTAGCTGGAGTGTATTCATCTGATATGCACTAGGATGAACCAGTAATTTTATTTACTAGTCTAAAGTTAAGGTTTGAGTCTGGATTCTTCTGACTATAGGACTATTGTAATTTCTTCTCTGGAATAACAATTAACTTTTCACTTTCATGACGTCTGATGAAACAATCTGTGCTTGTCAGATAACTGCGTAATGCTACTGCTATGAATGTATAGTATCAACTTTAAAATATGGTGAAGAGGATAATGGTCTGGGGATTTTTCTTGACTTGACTAGGTCAGTCTATTTGTTAGGAACTTTCACGCTAACGCTACTGCACGCAAATATAGTAAAGAAAATTGTATGCCTTCAGTTCTATGGCAAGAGATGGGGATGAATGTATCCTGTTTCAGCATGACCATGATCGTATGCAGAAAGCAAGACCTATAATGACTTTGTATGATAAATGTTGTGTGGTAGAGCAAGAAAGTCTTACATAGAGCTATAATCTTAACAGGCAATGATTACCAAAATAAGAATAGCTCTGACAATTTCCAGGGTGTAGAGTGTAAGGGATCCCTGGTCTTTACCGTCAACCTTCTAGAAGGTATTGACTTTGCCACAAGGGAAACCCTGGGTCACATCACCCAGGTCAGCCTCTTACTAGTTGTGATAGTACTGATAGTAGAGTATTATTCAGAGGATAAAGAGGTAAATTGCATTAATATCCTCAATGGAAGGTCCATGTTTGAAAAAGCAAAATAAATCAGAAAAGAATTAGGCCAAAGTCATGACAGATGATGATCCATACACATCCAATATATTATAAACTACCATGGGTTGAAGTTTTTGGTTTGGGAACTGTGATTTATGGATAGTGACTGTCGAGGTATCTTAACAACACTAGAATCTCCTCTGTTATGCATTAGAATGCTGACTGTACTCATCTAACATCTGGATCTGACCTGGAAAAAAAAAAAAAAAACCTTCTCTGAAGAGTGGAGGATGTTATAGCTACAAAAACTCTATGCTAATGCCTATTGTTTTGATACAGGATGCCAAACAAGCTCATATAGGGGTTATTTTCTTGTCTATATACCTTTGGCCAGATAGTATACATCTTCTGTCATGTAAATACTTTTTCCATATTAATCACATCTCCTCTAATGTGCTGATGTCTTTCATAGTATCTGTGCAATAATATTTTGGTTTGGTTTAATTTTTGATTTATACAATTTTTGGAAATGAAGTTATGCATCTCCTTTCCAGACACTGGATTAGATGCTGCCTCATTTTGCAATGATCAAATTGGCAGATGGGTTCTGTGTTACTGAGGATTTCAAATGCATAAGCAATAGCATAAACCCCACAGTCATTGGGTACAGGAGGTCCAATGATATACTTCATAGTTCTGAGGGTGTCCTTAATCATTTGGCCATAGCATTGCTCAATCTGTCTCACAGCTGATGGGATTATTGGTTTACTATACACAATTTCAACATAATCCTTTCTTAAGCAAGACACAAATCAGTGTTCTACCCCATCATAATGAATTTATGATAAAAAGGGAAGAAAAAACTCAGTGATTGCTCAATGGATTGAAGGCCATTGGTTATAAACTGACTCTTTAGTAATTTTTGAGCAGCTGGGAAGAGACCTAATTTCTGTCCCCAGACAATACTGAACAGCCTGATGCAGGTGTGCTTTCCTCACCACAAGGTATAAAAGCTCAGAGCAGGCTAATTTCAAATGGGGACCCCTAGGCACAGCCCAGTGCCACTACTCACTGCTTCTGTTAATAATCCCACTTCCTCTCACTGCACACAGGTTCTAGGAAAAGCAAGTTACAGCACATTCACTGCATACTACAACTCCCATAATGCCACACATCTGGTGCTCAATGTAACTTTCCATACTCTACCTGCTGGCTGGCAGGGTCAGGAATGCCTGCTTTATGCAGGCTTTCATTTTCTATTTTGCTTGGAAACGTTCTTACTGAGCTCATGCTGACAGTCATAGAATGTGAACTTTTAGAGCTTTCAAATCTATAGTCTCTTTGTGACATGTCAACACCTGTTTGCAATCATAGAACATACTAAAGGGCAGTATTAAAATATAGACAAGTTTTACATTTAAAGAACAGTTAATGTACTATTCCTGTTACAACAATGCAATCATCACAGCTGTTAGAGCTGTAAATCAGTATGAGGCATTAGCATGTTAACTCTAAGCTGCCTGTCCCTAAGATAGGGCTGTCCAACTAGAGGATCCTACAGTGGGTCCTGGTGGTGATGGGCCCTGACATGACAGAAAGCATGGAGAGCCTTGTCTCAGTAAATATTAGGCTACTAAGCCATGTTTTGCCTTTATCATTTATCATATTTATTTTGTTTTGTGAAGCATCTGTAATTAGGAGGTGTGCCCTTGAGAACAGTTTCATTGGTGGGCCCAAGATGCCTCAGTCCTACACATTGAGACTTTGATTATAGACCCTGAGATCTGGGTCAAAAAATCTTAGACCCGGGGGTCCAACCTTGAGAGTTCCCAGATATAATGCACCCCCTCCAGTAAGAATTTGGCTGTTCCCCCAACTCTAGTGACTCCTACCCAGTGGGTTCTGGGCAAATACTCTGAGAAACCACAAATAATCATCAAACAGATCCACAAAGTTATTCATATATTTATAATTGGGCTAATTTATTAATAGCTAGCAGTAAATCCTGTACACTTGCTCTATTGATATACTTCTTTCTAGGCCAGTGCTATCCAATGTGCTGCCCCCAAGCTGTTTATAAACAACAACTTCCACTGTCTGTCCACAGCTGCAGGTTGTTTAGTCCTGTAACACTTTAACAGTATTTCCATAGCTTTACAAAATTCATTATAAAGATAATTAAACATTGACAGTGTTTTACTGTGCTTATTTCTTTTCAAGGTATGACAGCAGAAATGCAAGTCAGTCAGATGTAATAAGGAACTTTGGAGCTGTAAAAACCAAGTAATTACTCACCCAAATAATGAAAAAAAAAAATATTAATTTGCTTCTCCTTTTATCTCTGCTAAAAGGTCCCATCAGGACCGATTAGGTGATGTAATGAAGCATACAAAGACCAGATGATTACATGGCATGATATAATTTGACTGGATCTTATAGTGACTGTCTCTAATTGATCCAATAAATTTGCTAATGATTTTAATTATTTGTCACTATAATTCACTTAGAAGGGGCCAGCAGTGGAACCTTTGTTCATGCACTGATTAAACCTGCAGCCATGTTTTTTTCTTGCATCAGCTTTTCTGCTTAATTGGTTCTTAGCAAGGACTTTGTACTTATTGTAAATGGACTGTATGAATTATAAGAGAGTCTTTTATTATCATAGTACAGTATTGTCTCCAGTGGAATCTCTTGCCACAGCCACACTTAATAAGGCTTTTATTGTGTTTGGAAAGGAGAGTTGAGACCTAATACTTGCTTTTGGGTGGTATTAAGTACAGGCCTGCTTGCCTAAGGCTAGCTTCACACTTGCGTCAAAATACGCTGCATATTTAGAAAAGCGCGTCTAGAAAATACACAGTGTATTTCAGTCCGGTGTATATTCTAGACGCACTTTTCTATTGTACTTACCCGATATAGTGTGAACGGCGTTCACAGCTCCTCCTATCTGGCCACATTCTTCACGTAGCATATATACGCTGGCAAAAATGTGACATCAAGCATTTGCGCGTGCTCGTGTTTTGCGCTAGTGTGGTCGGAACAGGTAAGTTCCATAGGGATGCGCGGCATGGCTTTTTTTCTTATGCACAGCGCATAAATAAGCTAGTGTGAACATAGCTTAAATGTGATTTTGAATACTTTCACCTATCCATATGTATTGCACTCATGTTGGAACCCTTTGGGGTGTACAAATGCATCTGTGTGATATCGGCACATCCAAGTCAGAAACATTTAATACCATACAATTTATAGTGCATGCAAAGAATAAACAATATTGCATGGTGGGAAAAACATGGAGTGACACATTAAACATTTTGTTAATGACAAGTCTGGTTCTGCAACATCACAATAACAGATGGATACAAGTCATGTAGATGTTTGTCATGAAAACTTCTGAATTGCAGTGATGGGGCCTTGGGTTCCTAACGAATGTCACAGTCGCAAAGCCCCAGTGAGAAAGCGCTGTACTCCCTCACAGTGATGTCACTGTTGCCCATCCACTTGTGTTTGATTGGCTAGGTGACGATGATGTCATTAAAATCTAAAAACAAGGTGGCTAACTAGGGGGCTTAGGGCAGGGATTATTTTTAGATCCTTATGAAATTTTACTCAAAATCTTCAACAAGGCAAGGACCCAATGGTAACACAAGCTATGAATTGTCTGCTACAAATTGTTACTACTCTATGGTGACGAAACCAGCAACCAAAATGCTTCAAAATATTGACATTGCCCTTTCTAATAAGAATAATTCATGCATATCACCATTATGTAATCATTAATGCAGCAGCCGGACAAGGCAAATAATGCCTACAATTTAGTACAACTATTTAGGGGGGAATTCACGATTGTGCAAAGTGAGCTCTGAATCCTTCGGCTTACTTCGCACATGGTGTTGTGCGCTTGCTGATGTCCTGCACGCGGACATCAGCCAGCGCTTTAAAGGAATTCCAGTCTCGGCGAGGCAACTCTTTTGGTCTCGCCGAGATTCAGAGCTCACTTCGCACAATCGTGAATTCCCCCTAAGTGTTATACTTATAAGTACATATGTGAGAATCAAAAATACAATGACTTGCTCTGTAAAAACTCAGTCCAAATGTATACTGTCCAAAACCTTGTGTATATCGAGGTCCTTTCAAGTGAAAAATGTAATGCTATCCCATTAAACATGGCATCTAGTCAAACAGTATTTCTTTCCCCTTTATGTACAGAAGGCTGGTAAGAACTCTTGATAGGAGAATTATTAAACTGGTTACGTAATACTGGACCCAAACCCTCTGAGCACTGAATGTTTGGATATACAGATATTATGCCCAAATGTCTACCATGTGGATGAAAAAAATTAGAATTGGTCTTTGAACTGAACAGCCAGGTCTGTTGTAGTTCTTTGATATTATTGTTCTGGCAGCTCATGAATGAATCACTTGTCTAAACTTAGATAAGCACAATTTCAGCCTATCTTTACTGATACACTGCAGTACTTTAGAAAGTCAACACTGAGCTAGATATGAAATTTTCATGCACGCGGCCTATAGAATTTACAGTGGAATCAGTCACAGAGAGGACATGTTATGAAAGGGAGACATGGGGGATTTTTTCACTCTTTAGTCTGATTAGGAAAGATACACTAAGACTTCTGGTTCGGCAGCAGTTTCCAACAATATCCTCTAAGAATTTGATCCCATAGAGGTCAACTTATTCATTCACTGTCTTGGCCATAATATTGCCAGCCTGTCAACAATTGCTGGATGATGTTTGTTTGCTGAGTTTCACTCCTCTAAATGGCTACCCCACCCTTGTCATGACATACAAGGTCACGCTTATCTGCATGTCAGTGAGCCAACAGGCATCTATTTCTGGCAGTAAGAGATTTGTGAAGACCACTCTGAATGATTCCTTGCAGTTACTGTGTAGACATGAAAGAATCCAGCTTCACTGTCAGACTTACAACATCTAGACATTTATTTTATTGCCTGTGTTTCCATGAGAAAGTTATCAGACAGCATTATTGAACACAGTTTCTGCTATGCATAACATTTCACAAACATGCGTTTATTTTTATTGCAAGCATTTTTTGTCTCTTTTCATTTCCCCCTTTGGGGTTTTCAACTCCTTTTTTTTTCCTTCTCAGTTACATATTTACTTAAAATGTTATCTGAAAATGCTATTGTGCATTCTAAAAATCAGCATTAATCTTCAACATAAACAGACTTCATAGCTAAGGCTAGGATCACACTGGCGTTTTTATGTACGGTGTATAAAAGCCGCACAGTGTAAACCTATAGACTTACCTTGTTCCTTCCACATTAGCGTATGATGCGCATATGCTGCGTGGGGAATGCTGGTTGTCCCATTTTTGCCAACGTACACCGCGCACAAAATGCGACCAGATAGGAGCTGTGAACGCTGATGGGAGCGTTCACACTGGAGTTGGGTAAGTCCTGTAGAAATGAGAGTCTAGAAAATATGCCGCGTATAAATACATGGCGTATTTTTTAGACACATGTTTCTACAATACGTGGCATATATACGCTGTGTGTGAACTGGCCCCAAGGCTCAATTAACCAAAGTCCTTACCATGGGCAAAATTTTTTGCCCTTTTCGACCTTAGTAAATTTCATCCAGTGTTCCCCAGTGCTGCTGAGAGTTATCAGTCTTCTTACTTACTTGAAGCCTGCTGTGTCATTAACAGTAAGGCCATATCTAACATTTTTCGAAATATGGTAACTGCACCAACTATACTGTAATAAAATGCATCATAGACTTAAATGGACCACCACTTGTGACCCCATCACATATTTTTGTGAGCAGTCAACTCCGACAAAGCATATTTTATGCTTCTTGTAAGTTTACTGCCTGCAAAATTCTCAATGCTGTTTTCAACATGTGTAGCTATACCATGACAGAAAGTATTGGACACAACCCAAACGTGCCAAACTATTATAATGAAAGGTGAGTAACCTTTAAGGAAACAAAAAACACCTTGTGAACAGCAATCTAAACTGCTCACCAGATTCACTCAGATATCGCGCATTGTATAATCATAAATGCAGGATTTAGTTGTTGAGGGTCCTAATTCCATTGGCTCTCATATTTCATAACAGACCAGAAAAAAGGAAAATAATCTGCTGGGCATAATAACGTTTTTTAATGAAGAATTAACATAAAAACAGCATATATACTCACAAACAAACAGTTTGTATAGCGCATATACAAAACAGCAGGTGGTTTATACTGCTCAGGAAGAGATGAACCTCCAAAATTCTGGGAAATCACACAGCAATCAAAGGACCCTCCCTTGTTAGGCAATCTATTCGGCAGGTGTATCCGGTCAGTACATTAGCAAAAGTGTACAAGTGGAGAGTGTGTCCTAATGCCTTCTTGACGCGTTTCACCGCTTAAACGCGGCTTCTTCAGGAGAAAAAGTGGTAAGTATGCTATATCTCACTCGTCGCTTATTTTAAAAACAAATCATGTGATCGGAAAGCGTCATACGTGACGTCATTTCCGCTTAGTCTGAACCAGCTGTGCGTTCCAGGGCTCTCTCTGGTGCGCATACCTTAATGGCTGAAATATATTCCAAGCCTTTATGTGAGGTGCAGCTCTGTCCGGAAAAATGTATTCTAACACTTAGGGGGTAATTCAGGAACGATCGAACCTACCTTGCGATGCTTCTCACCACTTCGCCGAGTCAGGTACGCGCTCACTGGTCTCCTGCAAGCGGAGATCACCAAACGCTTTAAAGGTACTTCGGCGAGGCGACTCGAGTGGTCGCGAGGTGAGCCAAAGTACCTTTAAAGCAAAGCAACTTCCCCACAAAAACACTGTTACATTCACAACTGCTAAAGGCAAACTCTAAACTCTCTCCTCTAAACGAATGTAGAGTCTATTCTGGATAGCTGTTGGCACAATCCTTCTGTAATAAAAGTACACAAACACATGCAATACATGCTGCTTCATGGTTTCCGGCAGTTTATACAAGGTCAATAAAAATAATTTGAAATTATCCAGAAGAACATGACTATAAAAATGTCACAGAGAAAATTAAATAAGATTTAAAGATTCAAGATTTTTTTTTTTTTTAATTGTGGTTAATGGAGTTTTCTAAGACAAAACAGAAGAAATAAAATGAACTTTAAAAATACAGTAACAGCAAGAAAAAAAAAAAATATTCTATAGAAAATAACAGGATTTGGAGGAGTCTGTTTTCCAATTTGTTACTGATGAATGTAAAAAGACAAAAACACATTCCAATAAAAGGCATCAACGTCATGTCAAACCAAATTGGATTTTTTTCTTGCAATGCTATTTTATTTGATTTTCTGGATATCTAGGCCTTTAAGTGGCATGCTGACGTATTAAGCTAGCTCCCCCTGCAGGATGGAGTCACTGCTTGGGGTATTGTGGGACACACACATATATTTGGGTTCCAGCTTCTTTTAAATGCACTCTTCTTGTTACTATTACTGTATTAAAGGAACAGGTACTTACCATATGGGGTTGGTAACGCAGATATGTTGATAGCAAGTTTGTACAGCTTAGCTACAATCCAAATCAGTATGTTAGGAGGAACTACACCGTCACTCAGTTCCCTACCTTCAAGTACCCTCTCCCTTTGAGCTTTACCCCTTACTCACTCCTTGTTGGGCAGAACTAGCCACCAGCTGTTTTATTTGCTGCTGCTTTCCAAGAGGAAAGAAGTAGCAATCAGATATACCCATTAGCAGGCTCTACCTTATGATGACATTTGTTTGACACGATGGGGGGGGGGGGTTATTTATAAAAGTCAAAAAGTTTTTCAACTAGAGTTAACGCTGGAGAAACACCTTTTTTTTTTCCTTCAAATTTCATAATTTTCACTTATTTAAAATACTGGTTGAAGCAAGATTTTAATCACCCAAAGGTGATCAGGCCTCAGTTTGGCACATACCATTATTTCCTGTGGAGTTGGTCCTGTGACTTAGCCACAGTCAGAAAACATTTCCCAGCCAAAATGAATATTGATATAAAATGATATAAAATGAAGCGTGAGCAAAATTGAAAAACATTGCAAAGTGTACTGATTTTAACTGGTTGATATTTATCGATAACAATCAAACATTTTATAGGACTGGAAATAAATCAGCAGGATTGCAAAGTACAGCGAAATGTAAATTATTAGTGAAAGAAATAAAAATCGATTTTTCAGTTCTCTATAAATTTCCTCCTTTTACTAAACTAGACTTATGTGGAAGATGGAAGATTAGAGACAATAAAGGCGATGTTGGTTGTTACTTTGCAGCATGGACAGAAATGCCATTAGTAACTCTCTAGATCAGCGGTTCTCAACCTGTGGGTCAC
>WMED01001563.1:0-27047 GCA_019650415.1 Pipa parva
TTTGGGGGGATCTGCTGCACTGTATGGGGCACAATATGAGAGGATCTGCTGCACTGTATGGGGCACTATATGAAGGGATCTGCTATACTGTATGGGTCACTATATGAGGGGATCTGCTGCACTGTATGGGACACTATATGCGGGGGTCTGCTACACTGTATGAGTCACTGTATGGGTGGTCTGCTGTACTGTATGGGGCACAATATGGGGTGGAGTGCTGCACTGTATGGGGCACAATATTGGGGGGTCTGTTGCACTGAATGGGTCACTATATGGGGGGATCTGCTGCACTGTATGGGTCACTATATGGGGGATCTGCTGCACTGTATGGGGAACAATATGGGGGGATCTGCTGCACTGTATGGGGCACTATATGAAGGGATCTGCTGCACTGTATGGGTCACTATATGGGGGGTCTGCTGCACTGTATGGGACACTATATGGAGGGGTCTGCTGCACTGTATGAGTCACTATATGGGGGGATATGTAATCAGAATTAAGCAAACAAAGGTCACTCAAGTCATTTATTAATTGTATGTAAGCAAAGCATTATACATTGTTTCTGGGGGCTCGTTAGGTATAACACAGATGCTAGCCACAAATAAATATTGACACTTTCACATTCCTCCATTCTAACTGGGTACAGAACAATTAACCCATTAAAGTACCAAATACTATGAAACATTTCACAACAAAAGTGCATATATGTTTATGAATATCACAATATATATGAAAATATGCAATAACAACGGATAATGCATGACTCCAATATATAAATATCTTCACATATTAGGTGAAAATCATTGTAAGTCCATTATCTATAACAGTGATGGCAAACCTTTCTGGCACTTTGTGCCAAAGAGGTGACATCACTCACCAGCGCTGTCCCCCAAAGTGTTGGCGCTGGTGAGTGATGTCATCGTGCCTGCATTGGGGGAGGAGCACACCTGCATTGGGGAAGGAGTGCTTACCAGAGAGCGCATATCAAAAGACGTAGAGGGGAATTCACTGTTCAGTGAAGTGAGCTCCGAATCCTTCAGCTCACTTCGCAAATGCTGTTATGCGCTCGCTGATGTCCTGCACGCGGATATCAGTGAGCGCTTTAAAGGGATTCCAGTCTCGGCGAGACCAAAAGAGTTGCCTCGCCGAGACTGGAATCCTTTTAAAACGCTCGCTGATGTCCGCGTGCAGGACATCAGTGAGCGCATATCAGTCTGTGCGAAGTGAGCCGAAGGCTTCGGAGCTCACTTCGCACAATCGTGAATTCCCCCCTAAGTCTGAGTAAGTCTGTATCACCTGCTGGTGATCCTCCTGAGCTTTCAGATTATGGATATTTTGGCCCAAACTAATGTTAGACTTCAGTTAGCTAGTAGATACTGAGGGGGGAATTCAGGATAGTCCGAAGTGAGGTGCGGAGTGTTCGCCTCACTTCGGACTGACTGATCTGCGCTCGCTGATGTCCTGCACGCGGACATCAGCGAGCGCATTAAAGGAATTCCAGTCTTGGCAGGGCAACTCTTTTACTCTCGCCGAGACTGGAATCCCTTTAATGCGCTCGCTGATGTCCGTGTGCAGGACATCAGCGAGCGCATAACAGCATTTGCGAAGTGAGCCGAAGGATTCGGAGCTCACTTCGCTGAATGGTGAATTCCACTCGTAGTCTGACTATAGTTCCCTTTTAATATAACAATAAAAAAGCATATTATAATACTAAAATAATATTCACAGATTATTTGCCGTTTCTTATATTTCCAGCCACAGACACAGCTATTCGTTTACATTTGAAGAGATGTAATTATGGGCACAAAGTTCTCCCATAATCGTAATGAAATTGATTAGACTTCAGCAGTAGCAGAAAAAGACATCACATGCATTTTTATTGCTGATGAGTTTTTTCGTATGTCAGTGACAGAAATGATAGCTTTTATTATATATGATTATTGGTTAATTTCATTTATGTTGGCATCATTGTTCATTGCTATACATATTGCTGTGACTGCGCAGTGGCAGAAAACCACAGCTGTAAATAATATTTTCCAATGTTATTCTATGAAAATGTAAATGCACCTTTTAATGAGGACTACGTAAATAATATTCATATTTCTAAAATATTGCATCAAGGAGGTCTGGGAGATTAAAGCACAGTTTTTTTTTCTAAATAATAGAATTCCTATTACATTGTCATACCTGAAAAAAACTGCGGCTATAGGAATGAATTTGATAAATGATATCATGCGTAAAGGAAAATCTGTTCCCATTAGTAAAATAATTCTTGATAAATCAATGAAAAGAACACAATGTGCTTTATGTTTACAGCTGCTGCAAACATAAAGGGGAGAAGGGATCCCATGAAAAATAGACTTTTTCATTTAGGTATTTATCAATGACAGAAATAATAGCTTTTATTTCATTATTAGATTGTCAGTACATATAATGGGTGAAAGTTATTTACGTCCATAAGACCAATCTCGGCTCTTCAAGTTGATCCCGTGAGATTATTGCTCAAGTTTTTCGATCAAATTTTTCGATGGAAAGGTAGCCATACTTTAGATCAAATGTTAATATCTGAAATTTAACTAATATAAAAATAATAATTAAAAAAAAATGAAGTTTTTTTCAAAATTATGCAAAATCCAATAAAGACTAGTGATAGCCAAAAAAATTTTTTTTATAATATTCCTACAAATTATCCATAAAAGGAAAAGATGATAAAGTCATAAGTTATATGTGCATTATATGCATTTACATTCTTGGGCAATTCAACCGATCAGTCTTCGTACTATAAGCTTTGCTCTCTTATTAGTCTCTCCATAAATCTTTCAGATCTTTGCGCTACTTTAAAGTTTATTTATTCTGATCATCTCATTTAACAGCTCATATGCTGTACACAAACCCAAAGTTCATCTTTTTTTTTATGATCTACCAAGGGAGGCAGTTAAATCAGCAAAGGATAGATGTTACATATATTGTCAATTTACTGTACGTTGATCATTTTCTTTCTCTTCCTGGTCCTGGAAAATTAGGAATCCTATTTTACAGGGAAACTAAAAAACAAAGACATTGGTAAAACCATGATATTTATTTTACATAAAACATTTATGATGTTCTTTTCACCTATGCAGGCACTGGGTATTGTATTGTATTGGTTCATTTATATAGCGTTACTATATTATGCAGCAGTTTACAGAGATTCATCATTCACTTTAGTCCCTACCTTGTGGCGCTTACAATCTAGTTTCCCTATTCAATCACACAAAAATAGAATGACACAGATGTATGTTTTTGGATTGTGGGAGGAAACTGGAGCGCCCGGAGGAAACTGGAGCGCCCGGAGGAAACTGGAGTGCCCGGAGGAAACCCACGCAAGTGCGGGAAGAACATACAAACTCCGTGCAGATGAAGCCCAGGGTGGAATTGAACCCAGAACTTAGCGCTGCAAGGGAGCAGTGCTAACCACTGAGGGTAGCCAAGATGTGGCTTTCTGGTTTGGAGCGATGCTATACAAATGGCAGATTGCAATTCTGAGTTGGATTATAAGCATATTTATAAAGGTTTTCTAACACAAAAAGATGTTTTTGCCATTTTTGATTCTCATTGATTTCACTAATTTCGCCCTCTTTAAACCTTTTTATATTTCCATTTTTAATGAAAAACCTATAAGTTTTGTTGCTTTTTGTTTTTATTATATTTTTTAATAAATAATATCAAAAAGAAAAAATAATTTAGGAAAACAAATATTTACTTCCAGGAGATTAGCTCACTAGGCCAACTATAATGTCTCCAGTAGAAAAAAAACTGATTATGTTCTCATTTAGCTACTTGTCCTGGAAATGAATAGTTTTAATGTTTGTTATCAGCTATAAAATTTTGATTAATTCCCTTATGAACCCTCTGGTGTTCCATGTTTTTCATGGACACCCTTTTGTCTAACCTTTCCTTCTGTGTCTATTTCCTAGAACACGGGGATTTATGAAGAGCTCAGCCATTTTACTATCAGGTTTTACACAACAAGGAGCACGCAAGTGTTGAGTTAAACAAAGGCTTCAACAGGGGAATTCATTACCAGGTGCAAACTTTCACATAGATTTAATAACCGATAGCAATCAACCAGCTGTTAGCTATCATCTAGTTCCCTTATACCAGTGAATGCTAACTGCTAATTGGTTGTACCTCTGGAAAGAAAGATTGCCCTGTTGATGAATTCCCCTTGACAAAGTAAAAAATAAGAAATAAAGCATCAAATCAACTGGGAATTAAAACGATAAAACAAAATAAAAATAAATATATCAACAAAAGTACAAAAATAAATAAATAAAAAAGAAAGGAAAATTTTAAATGGTCTTAGAATACAACAATCTTCAACATACTAAAACTTACTGCATTCATGAAAAAGAAGAGATCTCGCAAACACAGCTGTGCAGCAACCCTTTATTGGCTAATAAAGTGAATACACAACATGTTTCGGGTGTCCTGCCCTAATATAGGGTTGCGGCACAGCTGCGTTTGCGAGGTCTCTTCTTTGACTTCACGGTTCTCCAATGAAGGAACCTGTGCTTTATTTTACACTACAATATCCATGTCAGACTCCGGGAGAACCTGTATACTATACTAAAACTTACATTGAAGGTGGACAACTCCACTAACCTATTCTGCTGGTTTATGACATCTAGTAGAAAGTTAATTATTGTCAATCAAGTTTTCAGGTTTTTCATCAGGGTTTTAGCATCATTAATACAACTTCCATATTTAGTATTATGGGGAAGTTGCTGGGCCCAAGGCTTTGCAGCAAATCCCTGCCTTAATGTGGGATAAAGAAAATGCTTATCCTAACACTGTTATGGAGGAATTCTCAAATATTGGAGAAGGTACTTTAGATTTATTTTTGGCTATTTTTCTCCAGATCAATAAAGTAGACCAAGGAGCACCCACATTACATAGAAAAGGTATACGGAGTCAACTCAGGTTTAAATTAAAAAACAAAACAAAAATACATACCAAGCCAAAAGGATTCTGGTTGAAAAGTGACACCATCTTTTACATTTAAGTAAAGGATATCAAGGGGGTTATTCACTAAGGTCTGAATTGTTGCGTATTGGTGTGAATTCGTCAGATAAAGACAGTTGCAATAGGCTGCTACTGTTGCAGTCATGTCTTTATAATGAGAATATTGCCGCAGTCGCAACTTTATTATGGGAAAATTGTCACAATCTTAACATTAAAAAATTGTCGCGACTTTACAATGGTGAAATTGTAGCGGATTTGCTATCGGAATCTGCTGCTTGTGAATTCGACAGTCGAATTCGCACCTTAGTGAATAACCTCCCCAAGTATCTGTTTAAGAAAAGACAACACAAGATTAAGCATTTAAATCCAAGTGCAGATTTGGACACTGCATAGATCAATACAGATAAAATTTAAAACTGAAATGAATACTTTTTGATATTTGCACCTTATTATAACATCTACAAGCAAATGTTGAGTTTATGGAACACATTATATCCTCATGAAATTTGATGGTTTCCCAGAAAGAAATCTTTATTTTCCAATCAGTGCATATTTTAGAAAGCTTTAATACCGCTGAATATGTTTCCCATTATTCGCTCGTTCACATGACACCCTGCCACGTTGCTATGTCATTAACATTAAGCAGCTTTCACATTTAAAAGGAAATGTGTGTTTCAGTTTTTACAAAGGGAAGGAAACAGCGTGTAAATAATTAACATTCTGTTTACTGGAATTCCATAGGCTTGTTCACACATTTACATATTTTTTTTTAATGAAAACTCAAGTACCATCAGTATGAGAATATTCCAACTGAATATTTTTTTGCATTCCTATGCTTCATGATACTATTTAGATTGCATTCTTTAAAGGGCAAGTTAAAAATAAAAGGTGGTAGACCAGCAACATGAATATGGACTGGGCTAGTCTTAATGCGATATCCTTTAAATGAAGAAAATAAAACATGATGCTGTCCTCATTACCTGTGATTTGTTTAGACAGATTTTAACTTAGATTTAACTGCAATTCATTTTTAATTTCCTCACCCTAAATCCAGGACCCTACAATGCCAAAAAACAGGGGCGTTACTATAAGGGTAGCAGGGGCAGCTCTGTCACAATTACTATGAACTCTCTGCAGGCTCACAGCATCTATGCAGAGGAGACAGGTCTGCGACTGACCTATTGTTGAAAGATGATGTGCACATACATGGAACTAATAAATGCAGAATACCTCAGGCAACTAACTGAGAAATGCTTAATTAAGTGATCATGTGCACAGCACCATAGATTTATATTATAACAGTTTCTGTATGCAATTAGTTGCTTTGCTGTTAGTTCCAAATGTCATTTGAATGCATGAAATAAACTCCTTTTATAGTAAACTCTTTGCAAAAAGATAACCCTTCATTAGTTACAGTCTAGATTTTCACTTAATCCTAATTTATCAAAGTCTTAGCATTTAAAACAATATATTTACTTTAGGAAAATAATCACCTCCACGATAATCCATACAAACAGGTATTGTTTGCTACTGCAGTGCCTTTTAACCATCTCCTGATATTAATGCCTTTCTCATCACACTTCTCTCTTGAAGTGCTCATTATCAAGGATCTCCCTTTGCCTTGTTTGTCTTGTAGCCTATTTCTGATGGTTCATAAATGTGCCCATAATTATGGGCCATAATTAGGCTCTTTACATCTCTCTTGGTCCCTTTTCAAACCAAATAGACTTTATAAATCGAAGATATGACAATTAAACACTTGATAGTAACATTCTCAAATCTACTTGTATTTTTTTCAGAAAAATATTACATGAAAATAATTCTTTGTTTTATTAATAAAAAGGTTAAAAAGGTATTAGGAGAGACCACACAAGTATAGCCTCCATGTTTTAAAAAAAATGGGGGGGGGGGGGCATCAGAAAGGGGTTTTTGAAAATGTTTTTTTTTTTCTCATTATTTTAAAATCTGAATTCAAGTTCAATTTTAAACCAAAACCTCTGTCTAAAAAATAAAACAAAAAAACAGAGATAGATCCGAATCCAACCCTGAACCAAAAATACAGGGGATCTCCCCACATCTCTAGTATATATGAAATGGGGGTATTTATCAAAGAGCGAGCTCTCATAAATTTGTAACAATCTGTGTGAATTCACCCACTGCACTGTTTGTTATATTCCAATCAAGCAATTTGATGCAAAGTGAATTTGGTGCATGGGAGTAAATAATGTGAAATTGTCTCAAATAAGCATGTCTATGTGTATTTATGGGTAAATATTAAATATTATATTACCAATATGCTTTTATTTGTGCTGTGCGTATGTATATCTAACAATATACACTGACTTCACACCCAAATCACAATTTCAAGACAAAAATTGTATTGGTAACATGTAATGTTAATATACTTGCATACATCATGGCGCAAGTGTTTTCAACTATACTTTACTGACCAGTGATATAGTGTATAGCAGGAATGTATATACATGTATATACAGTATATATATATTATATACTGTATATATAGGATAGAGTGGTCATGTTAGTCCACAGATGCAAAGCAACATGTATTACAATACTTGTTGATACCATTTTTATTGGACTAACAGCCATTTTAAATAGACAAGGAGAGGTCCCTTTATCAAGCCACAAGCAATATATATTTTTGTATTTATTCATTTTTATATAGCACTACTATATTACGCAGCGCTTCACAGAGATTCATAATTCACTTCAGTCCCTGCCCCATGGAGCTTACAATCTAGTTTCTCTATTCAGGCACACACACACACAAATGTATGTTTTTGGATTGTGGGAGGAAACCGGAGTGCCCGGAAGAAACCCAGGAGCCAGCGCTGCAAGCAGAAGTGCTAACCACTGAGCCACTGCACTGCCTGTATATATATATATATATATATATATATATATATATATATATACTGTATATACACAGTATATATGTATGTATATTTGTTCTGCTATACACTGTATCACTGGTCAGTAAACTATTTTCGGTTATATACCTTACTTGTAGTGTGTGATCTCCTTTTTTTTTATTACTTTACTGGACTATTTTTTGAGCTCCAGCCTGGTTCATTAGAGGTATTGCCATCACATACATGCTCTATGTCTGGTGTGCATTCATATCTACCTTTTTTGGTCTTCAACTATAGTTTGACACATTGCCAAGGGTTCCCCTCCCACACCACAGTCTGTTTTTTTTTAATAAAGAGGTACTGTATTTATTTTTACTCTTGGAATCGTGAGTGACCTTAGTGGTGTGGAGCTTGTTACCTGGTGGATTACATTATCATGCACAACTCCAATTCTTGGCCATCAAGCACAGATAATCTGAGGCACCATAAAATCTACTTTACAGTTTCACTTATTTTAACCCCCTCCCCCCCACCCCCCAAGGTGTATGACGCTAGCAAATTTTTAGTGCATAATTTTATATTTGTCTAAATAAAATATTAATTGCCATGTAGTTACCCAGTCATTCAGTAAGTCAAGCTCAGCTTGTAACCTGCCAACTTCTTCCACGGACTTTACTTCACTGCAAAGTTTTGTGCCATCTGGAAAAAAAACAGAAATAGTGCTTTGTATGCCAAGTTCTATATAATTTACAAATAAGTTAATTGATAATGGTCCTAGAAACAACCTTAATACATTATCCCATGGGGAAGGTTCCTCGTGTCTAAAGAAAAACAATGAGGTCATTTTGTATAAACAACTGTTTGATTCATAATGCCAGTCATCTTTGTAGTTAACACCTAAAACTTCAAACTACATATCAAATCTGCAAAGCTGTAATGCACTGAAATAAATTATAGCAGCTAAGTTGGAGACTGAAAGAGTAAAACAAACCCTTTGGGAAAATTTATTAAAATCATTAAAATTACCGAAATTGCGATATCGAACGATTTTTAACAATATCGCGATATCGATATTACTGATATCGCAATATTGCAATTCTGCTGATATCGATATCGCAATATCAAAATTTTCAGCCATTCTGCCATTGAAATCAATGGTTCGTTCGAATTTTGATATCGCGATATCGATATTACCGATATTGCGATATAGATAAACTTCCGATATTGCCATATTGGTAAAAACTGTTCGATATCGCGATTATCGATTTTAATAAATTTTGCCCAAATTGTTCTTTAATTACATAAATAGTAAAAATATTAAAACAGAAAGCATTGGCCCCTTAAAAAATAATGATGGGGTTATTAAGGAGGGAGATGGTGAGGAAACACATGTATTAAATACGTTTTTTTCCCTCTTACATGTTGCCTGTCTATTCCAGGATGAAGTACTTCGCCGTCTTAACTTGAATAAAGTAGACAATGCAAATGCATGTCAAGATTATTTTCTAAATGGGAAAAAACTAGGCAAAACAGATAAGGAAAATAATTTAAACATTTTAGTTGCCAATAGACCTAACTGTAGCAACCAGTGTTAAATCATGGGGTGCATCAAAAGGGTCACAGGGGCACATGGAGAGAATATAATTATATTGCTTTACAAATCACTTGTCACACCACACATGTATAGTTGTGTGCTGTTTTGGGCATCAGTGTACTAGAAAGATGTAGCTGAGCTTGAGCAGGCAGGGCCAGGCCAAGTTTTTTTGTAATGAACATGGGTAATGAAATCACCCTCCCCCCAAGGCCTTGATGATGACACTCCCCCCACACATACACCTGCATAATCCCATTCTCAGACTCTCAACCTGCTGCATTGTTTAGTAAGCTAGTAACGCTTCTATGCAGTGGTGGATCTGATTCTTATCCTCTGTGTGCTGCTCTGTCTGGGAGCTCAGGGGATTAGAATCATAACATCACCCTAGGGTGCTGCAGGAAGGGGTAGGCTATCTTGGTGATCACCCCCCTCATTTCCCCTGTACCTACCTACCTCCTCCGTGGCCCGGCTCTGTCTGCTCTACAGCTAAGTGCTACAGCGTTCCTCTCCACAATAAAGATTCGACTTTCTGATGCTTACAGGAAGTTACATCATTGCCGGGAGGAGGGATGCTGTAGTGCTAAGCACTACAGCAGAGACAGCCGGGCCATGGAGGAGGTAGGTACAAGGGAAAGGAGGGGGGCGATCACCAAGATAGCCTCTCCCTTCCTGCCTACCCCTAGGCCCGAC
Source organism: Pipa parva (assembly GCA_019650415.1). NCBI lineage: Eukaryota > Metazoa > Chordata > Amphibia > Anura > Pipidae > Pipa > Pipa parva. Next base: position 10,162 of record WMED01001563.1, read on the forward strand.
CCTGTGAGCAGATTAAAAGGTAGACTACTAAAGTCATTAGGAATGGGAAAATTACAGTACAAAGAAAAATTATCAAGAGAGAGCGGTATTTCCGAGTTAAAGACATTTTGCTATTGGTGTTTAACATTTTAACTGTTTCCTTGCTGGTTACTTTGATGTTTAACTAGCTTGTTGCTGATATTTTGTTCTTATGTACGTGACCACCAAATAAACCAGGCCCAAACACAAACTGACAAGAATACCCAAATCACACTCATCTTACTTCTTGAACCTATTTTTCCCCAATGAAATCAAAACAAGTTTCATAAGAACACAAGTCATTTACTGAGAGTTCAGCTGTTGTACTGCTTCAGCGACTCTCATTTACTGTCTGTTGATAGTATGATCAGTTTGGCTTAATGGAGTAATGAGTTGTTTTAAAACTCAAAGTACAAAAGCACACAAAGCTAGCTCACAAAACATATTTTAGAAAATTGTGTTTTTGTATGTACTTAAAGTTTATCTTCCAATTAAGTACAGTCTTTTTATTGCATGTTGCTAAAACTGTATCCATATGACTAGTCATCTAACCAATAACACTAATGGAATTCCACAGCAAATATATGACAAATACTTGGTCTATATTTGTACAAAGAACCAGAAAGTTATAAATCTCTTCCCTTCCCTTACTCTGCCTCTATTACATTTTCTCTTGCTTTTCCTGCTCCTTTATTCAATTATTTTTTGTGCTCAGGTATACCATTGTCACACAAACTTTAGCTCTCTCCATGATTTAACATCACAGGCAAGACGTGGAGGCCTCCACAACAAAGTAGCTTGGATGAGACATGGCAAAATAGTGGCTCCACGATAGCATCAGAATTTGACTTCATTGTTAAGGATATTTCATCATTTATGGTTAAAGATCCTGCAAAATATCCTATTTAATAGAAGACTGCCTTTGATAAACATTAACATCAATATTATTCATTATAATGAATTTTTTCTTTGTATTTTCAAAGGAAAACTATTTTTGTGTCTATTTGTATATTGTTTCAAAATGACAAAGAATGCAAAAAGAAACATCCAGTGGATATTTATTTGTACTGCTCTCCCCAAGTTCCTAGACAGTATCTTAATCAGAAATCTTTCCGTGTATTTAATGCTTCCCTAATTCCTGCCCTCAACTAATGTATTCCAGTGCTTAAGTGCTAGTCATGACTTAATATTTTATATGAGTGACACAAAGCCGAAGTGGCTTACTTTATGACCCATGAAATCTTGATGAGACCTAGTTAATTTTGCATGAAGATCAGAATGCTAGGAAGAAAAGTCTTTCATAGTAAATGCTTTCTTCATTAGCAGATTACACCCTACACTTGTTTCACAACTCCCGTAGATTATTTGTAATTATTTTATGAACTTTCTGCCTCTTCGGTATTGTGGCAAATTTGAGAAAAGTATGTACATGCTTAGCTACTATAGAATCCTCTCATGAAGCAGAAAATCGTTGAATAAATTACATTAAAGTAACACATGTATAGCATCGATATTATTTGGTATTGTCACTCACATTGTGTTCATTAAACCACATTACAATAAAAAACATACTATACATACAGAGCATTTTATGTTTTCAGTCCTGATAAAGATTCTAAAAGGTGAACCAAAAGGTCAACTGTTTTATTTTTAAAGAAGACCTGAGCTATTTATCATGAGATGCTATCATGTGGTTGCTATTGAAACTTCCATAAAGGGTATGTGAACCCTACCAATAAAGAAAGCCCCGTTTACCTACTGTGAAGCAAAATATTAAATTAAGAAACTCCTGACTCACCTCTTAATTCAGCAGTGCTCAATATCCCCCTGTAACTGCTTTGTCTCGGTGAACAACTTCCCTGCATGGGAAATATATGCATGTAGCCAGGCCCCCTCCTCTCCCTGACTTCTCTCTTCACAGCCAACTGCACAGGCAGTAGGAAAGCTCTTATCTGTGCATGCTCAGGGATAGGAACAGGCTTTTTAGATAAGGAGAATGGGAGGGGGATTCCCTGCTCTATGAATAGTGAGTATTGTCACTCAGGGGCTGGACTTATCAGCACTGCACAGGAAAAGCACAGAATGGCTGGGGGAGCAGGGCTGTTTAAACAAGAGGCAAGTGCTACTGATCCCAAAATCATTTTTAGATTTTAATGTTTAACTTGGCTTTCTATATGTATACATGTCAAACATAAATAATGTTTTATTCAAATTTTCATTCCCTTTAAGCAGAGTTGGACCTTAGCCACACACCTGCCTATTCTGACATATATAGCAGAACATAAACCTTACTCTCTTGTCTTCCCCTTTAGTATCACTTTTCCAGGTCTGATCTCTTTCAGTCACAGAACTGTGCATTATTTCTTTCACCATTCAGCCTGATTAAACCTCCAGTCACACAGTTACTCTTACAGGTTCTTGTAGCAAGATAACTCATAGTCGTATAGTTTTACACAGTATAATTAATGCCAACCCACAAATGTTTCCCTGCAAAAAAATCTCCTCTTCTCTTCTATGGGGTTATTCACTATAGTCTGAATTATGTATAGGTACGAATTGGCCAGATAAAACAGTCGTAATAGGCTGCTACTGTCGCAGTCGCCTCTTTATAATGAGAATATTGTCCCTGTCGAGACTTTATTATGGGAAAATTGTTGCAATCTTAACTTTAAAAAATTGTTGCGACTTTACAATGGAGAAATTGTTGCAAATTTGCTATGGGAATCTACTGTTTGAGAATTCGACAGTCGGATTCGCACCATAGTGAATAACCCCCTTTAGTCTCTGTAGCCAACCCGCATTAACCCAGTTTTTCCCAACGGACACATTTTACACCTTTGTTACTAAGTACAGTGCAGCAGGATAACTGAACCCCTATTATTATTATTGTTAAGGTGACAATTACTATTAACATCAGCAACCAAATCAACATTATGGGGTTATTCATCAAAAAACTAAAAATGATTCATGGTACATTTTCCTTTTTGTGTAATAAAAACAGGGAAAAGTTATAAGTTTTGCCAACATGGGCAGAGGTATGCAAAATATTGCTGCCTTCATTATTTTGTAGGTGCCCCTTAATTTAAAGCATGTATCAGAAGCAGCAAATGCAAAACAGTACCCTAGCAGAAGTGCAACAAAATTGGTGAGTAATATATTGAAAATAATGATTTTCTGCATAGAATTACCCCATTCATATTCTTGTCACTGCATTTTCATATCATTTATTTTACCCTTCAAGATTGAAAGGCGCACACAGTTCCTGTCTAAACCCATTAAAGATGAACTTGGAAAAAAATTCCATCTTTTAGTTCAGAAACACAGAGCTTGCAAAGCAGAAAAGATAGTATAGCCAACCTCTGCACCTCACAGCGTGGACTTATCAAAAGTAACTGGGACTGACTGATATCTGTTTTCCTCTACTGAACCAAATACCCTGACCAGCACGATATGGTACTGCTCTTCAGCATGCCACTCTGGTGGAATATATGAGTGCAAAAGGTCTTAGAATGGTTAAAATGATAAAGCTTAGGGAAACAAGCATTTGCTAGTAGTTGCTGACATAGATTTCAGAGATAAAGAAGCCAGTATTTGACTTGGAACTAGTCAAACACAAAATTATAGGGGCAGCTGAAGAGTTAATCATCAAAGTTAAGATTTTTTTTCCTGGTGATTAAGGCCAAAAGTAGGTTACAGGTTAAAGTGCACCTGTCACCTGAAAACTCTAATACTAATTTACAGTAGATTCTACTAATGAAATAAACTTTGTTTGTAAATATATATGTATTAAAAATATGTACCTTTATACAGCATTTTTCTCTGTCATCTTCCCTGTCAGTCTGCCTTTTCTTTCTTGGGTCAGATTGGACGGGGCTAAATGACGATTGACATTATAGCTCCTCCAATCAGATCCCTAATAGCGCACCCTAGTCCTTTAAACAGCACAATTTTCTGGAAGAAAGTTGTTTGTGAAACTAGATACAAATGGAATGCAAGTTTTATATAAGCAAGATCACATTACCTTTATATCTAAAAGAAAACAAAAATAATGCCTTGTTACAAAACATAAGATTAGCATATTGACATAAAAATAAATATTCACATCAGGTAGTTTACCAGCATTTGGATGGGGAAATCCCTTGGATTTGACATACTTTATCCTAGCAATTTCATTCCCCTAATGGCGCATAGCTCAGAAATATTACTCAGGAGTCAGGAAAAGATTCATCTGCATTATTTACCAGATAGTCCAATCACTGTATTTCTGCACCAAAATGTCCATGAATAAATGAAGTAAGCATGCCAGCTTTGTAAATGTTAATATCGATAACAATGCATAAAATGTATTCATTTCACATCAATATTGCTACAGGGCCTTTTTCAAAGTTTAGGAAGATGTGAATTTGTTTTTATAAAATAGAACCATAATTTTATTCCAACAGCCTTTCTTTCATACATTGCTCCAGAATGTTTATGGCTGTACAATGAAGGCCTCAATAAAGTTTTATTGAAGAAATGACAAATCATATAAGCCTCATTCATCCATGAAAGAATATACTAGCAAATGACCAGTTTTATTATTTTGCTTGACAGGGGGGGGTGAAAATGAAAGAAAAAAAAAAGGAATTAGAAAAGACGGCAACAGAAATATCCACCAAGATAAAAGTCTAGAAAATGAACAAAACTAGTTAATGGAAAAATACAAGAAATTGAACTGATAAATAGAATTCATAGGTAATAATAAAATATTTAATATGAAATGGAACAGGTAGAAAACATCAAGCAGAACTTGGAATTGACAATGTAAAGATAGCTCAGTGACTAATATTACAGTAATGCTTTGAGCTTACTTCTGATGAGATCACTGCCTCCATGCAGTGGCACAGCTAAACAACTGAGGGACCTTCTCATGGGCCCATTGCTGTATCCAGTGGGCACAGAAGGCAGGCATGGTGGATGCAGAGGGGACTGGGGCCCAGTCTCAGCTGTGACTGCTGCAATCCCTATAGGAGTGCCCCTGCCTGCAAGGCATTTTTGAGTAATTTAAAGGAACAGTTTAGACACCAACAGTTATTTGCTGTCTGTTTGGTACTGTTAAATAAAAGTTAAATAAATGCTTTCTGTCATATAAATTATTTATTTATTTCCACCCTTCACAATTTAGTACCAGTTTGTTACTGAAGCTGCTTCCCTCTCTCAGCCACTTCCTGTTCAGTGTTAAGGAATTGACTGACAGGCTGGATAATGCTAAATAACCAATCAGAACCTTTAAACTGTCATCCACCTTTTTTTTTTTTTTTAACTCTGAAAGGTGTAGTTAACCCAGCAAAAGCAATTGTTAAAGAACAGGCTGAAACATTGACTTTCTTTTTATATGGATTTGGTCTCTCTCTCTCATGCTCAACATCAGCACTTGCTATTGACAGCATACACCATTAGCTGTAAGTATTGTAACTGCCTACGGTTATTCATTAACTATGAATTTTGACCTTCCTGAGACGCGGTTGTGTCAGTGACACAAGAATCCAACCAGGAAGTAAACGCATAAGGAGCTGTGTACTGCTACACAGATGGAATAATTAATACCTTTCCTCACATAAAAGACTGACTAAGTATATTAGAAAAAAAATGTATTGTGCATTTACAACACACACTACTTTTTATAAATCAGGCTGGACTGTTCCTTTAAGTATTTGCGGACATGTTAATTAGCCTACGGCTAAATTTTGCCTTGGTGTATATGCACTTGTAGAAGGGATATTAGACTGTGAAATATTCCCTGTACAGTGCAAAGCAGTAGGTCTAATGTGTCAAGTTTGCTGTATTTATATAAAGGATTGGAAAAATAATAATAAAAGTCTTGCTCACAAATACATTATATGAGCCTCTGTCCGCAGTTACAATAAAATGAAAACAAACTCTGTATTTTAAAAGCCCCTGAGAGTCTTTAATGGTCCATACTTCACACCTATGGACCATCAAGGAACATGTAGAGAGTAGCACTGTGTTAGCCACAGACATAAGCAGAGACAAGTAGAGTATAGGTGATACTTTTTATTAGCTAACTGAATAGATGGTGAATGCAAGTCTTCCATGCCTTAGCCATGCCTTAAGAAGAGAGCTACAGTAAGTAGTCTGGAAAGCTTGCATCTACCATCTATTCAGTGAGCCAATAAAAGGTATCACCTATACTCAATTTGTCTCTCCCTTTGTCCCCAAAACACTAAATAGATTGTTTCCTAGAAAATCTGTACTGTAAGATTATTGTTCCGCATTACAGTAAATGAAAAATACTGAACTTCAGCTTAAACACCACCATAGATATAGAATGGAAAATTAGTAGGTTCACACAAGAAATGGAGCATAGACCCAATTGGTAACCATTTAAAATCATACCAGTAATGCCAGCAGTTACTATTTGTTGTACATTCTGACATACTATACACTGGCAGTAAAGTCTGTATAAATGCTATAAACTTTCAGAAATCATTAAGAAAAACTTCCAAAGGCTATGAGAGACCCAGGGCAGGTAGTACGAGATCTGGCACTTGGGTTCAAGATTCATAGGCTTAGCAACATCCATTAATGTAAACATAGAAGATGTGCTTATTTAACATAGTTATTTCATGCTTGGGATTATACCTTGAATAGTGCTGAACAGATTCTAGCAATTGTACTCCAACCTACTTGAATTGAACTTTGCATTCATGTCCAAAGAGGTCATTTGGAATTTTGCACTGTAGTTTATATTCAGGGAAGGAAATGTCTGGAACATTCTTTTAGGCTGCATTTTCAGCATCTTGACATATGTATTCTAATTCAGAATTATTACACAGCAGTCTGGAAAAATTCCTCTATGCAGTGTGTTCTTTTCTGATGGCCAGGGAGAATGGGGACTAAATAAAAATATTGCCAGATAAAGTAATACAACAGATTTCTGCAAGCCAAGCAAAGTAGAAACCAATAACAATTCATTTTACTGCAACATTTTTGCTACTGGGCTTTTCTTGTAAGTACTACAGCTAAAGAAACATAAATTTGCTTGAGTAGGAACGGCTGTAATAAAATGATAGATTACAGTGTCCCAGAATGTTACAAGGATGTTATATGAATATAATTGCAGAAATAGCAAGTTAAACAAGCTTTATTGATAAAAAGACAAGTGACTAACTTTACAGAACAAAGTCTGGTTTTAATATATAGTTCTAACGAAGACTAGGTAGGCAATAGTATGTGCTGAGAGCACCATTGTGTTTCAGAGCAGTGGGAGATTAAAACTCTCAGGCATTTAGGTAGTTATTAGATCAGTATCATCTGAGACTTACCAGCAAGTGGTAAGTTCTCTCTGGGGCTTTCTTACTGTAACCTTCTGAGCTATTTGATGTTCCCTAAGTTCCCCCACTTCAGAGTTCATACCACCTTGCGGGGGTTCAAGGACAACCGCACTGTGGTACAGTGGATTCACTTCCATAGTCTATTTAATGGAGTTCCTAACTGAGTCAAGATTAACCTGAGAAATAGCTTTCTTATATTCATTGAGAAGTGTGTGCTGCTACTTCAACTTTCCTACTCAGAAAATGAAACTGAAACAGATTTTTTTAAAATTAAAAACTAAACATGCCATCCTATCCTAAAACCCACACATCCTTACTTGCATTTGGGGTGAGGGATTTGAAATGGAAACCTCACACCATGTGTGTTTGGAGGAGCCACCGTAATAGGGTTATTCACTAAAGTCCAAATTGTTGTGTGTAGGTGTAAATTCACCAGATAAAGACAGTCGCAATAGGCTGCTACTGTCACAGTCGCGTCTTTATAATGAGAATATTGTTGCAGTTGTGACTTTATTATGGGAAAGTTTTCGCCATCTTAACATTAAAAAATTGTCGTGACTTTACAATGGGGAAATTGTAGCGGATTTACTATGGGAATCCGCTGTTTGCGAATTCGACAGTCGAATTCGCACCTTAGTGAATAATCCCCTAAAGCTTTACATTTTTATAATACCTGTTGGGCATCTTCACTTCTGACATATGAGATAGCCCTGGATACACCTGATGAAGGGAGGCAAAATTATTTACTGATTTTTCTATCAGTAAATTTCGATAAAAAAAAAAAGTCAATATTTATTGTGAGAAACAGCCAAGATCTCGCAGGGATAAAGTGGAAAAGATGAAATCGGGTCTTTATGAGTTTATTAAATTGTTGCCAGTGTTAAAATGTGAGTGAGATACCACAAACAGTTCGATCTAATTTTACCTAACCCTAAACACTAGTGAAAGCATCTAAAGTTAATAGTTGTAATAGTAATATATATATTAATAGATGATAGCTCATATGACTAATATTTTTGGTATATAGAAAATACTATATGTAAATAGACTCTTTTTAATTTGGTTTAGTCACTTTTCTTATTAAAAAAACTTAAATAATGATGCTTTATGTGTGTTTTACCCGTCTATGGCTATTGTGATTTATGCATAATCATTTGGATATGATAATGGGCCATGGCCTGTATTTGCTTTCAACAGCATTTAAAACAACAAAATAGAGGAACTCAATTTCCTGGACATTGTGTAGTGATACCTACTGTCATATGCCCCTTCTCACCCCATAGGTCCTTGCGATCAGGGATCTGAGTTGGGACCTTCATGTTTAAGGTTCTTAAATATTTCCCCAGTTTGAAGAAAAATGGCGTAATTATATTTACTTGCCTATTGCCATTTATGCTGTTTTTTTAGTCCATTTCACTACTGAATTCGATGAAAAGTTATGCTATGTAAAATAGCAAGAAGCGTTGGGTGTGGTGGGGAATATAGAGCTAAAACACCTGCAGTGAAAAGGAGATATAGAGAAGGGCTTTTACAATAGAAGATATTCACATTCTCTGCTACATTCCCAGATAAAACCAAGAACCAATTAGCAAGGACATGAGAAGAGTAGGGCTTGGTAGGATAATTTCAGTTCTACCTAGACCATTGCTTCCTATCTTGATAAACGGAACATTCTCAGTTCTAGAACTATGTCTTCATTGTAGGCACAGTGCTATTGTTCAAAAAGCTATCATCATCACTGGTAGAGAGTTGTCAGCCAGCAGTTCCAAATTCTATAACTGGAAATATTCTAGAAAGTCTATTTCAGATTTGCATATAGAATTTTGTTATTAAATATAAGATAATTACTTGGTTTCATAAACATATGTTGTCAAAAAAAAAACCTGAATCTTTTCTAAATACTAAAGAGGAATAAGGTAATGGGTTAGTTTATACAGAAATACTTAAAAAATGGGAATCATTTATCTTTGAATAGAGATGCCTTAGAAGATAGATAAACATGTACAAATATCATTTATGCGGGTGCAAGCTGTACATGTTCTACTCTTTGATATAATAGAATTTGTTAGGTCACACATTTCAAACCAACACACACTTTCCATACAATGAAGATACTCTTACTGTATATGCTTTTCAAATGACATCCCTTATTAGATTTCCTGAAACTAATCTTTTTTTTTTGATCAAAGACGATACCAGGTTTTATCGATGCTCTTCTCTGATTTGATGGGCTTTTTATTAGGATTGTTATTTGATTGACAACATTCTTAAAATTTTCCAGAGCTCAAATAGTCAGGAAGAACAAATGAGATTGCAATGTATACTGACATTTTATTCCATTTATCAGCATCTGTATAGCCTATTTAACAACTAATGTGTGTTGGGGAAAAAATATAATAAATGAATGAATTATAAAACACATGTTTACTTTTTCATAGAATTTACCATTGTTGAGAAGACTAGAAATTCTCCTGCATTACTGACATAATAAATGCTTATCATAGGCTATTCATTGTCTTAATAAAGGCATCTTCACTAAGTTATATTGAATTGTTTTCTTTTATGTCGATAGCTAGACTTGGAGAGACTTGAAAACATGTACATAATAGAAACTGAGAGTTATCTCACTGATTAGTTGGCCTTGAGTTCTTTTACTTAGTCAAGGTTTTCTATTTGTATGTACTGTTCTTTGGCAAGTAGTATTACAGTGAATATAAAATCTCTTTTATTCTCTATGTTTCCGGTGAACACTGAACTATGTTGAAACTTTCCTTTCTTCCAAAGAAGATGAGATAATCTGTTGTAAAAGAAAAAAACAATCTTGTCCGAACTTTGGGAATATTTTAAAATAAAATGTTATTTGCAGGGATTAAGAACTATGGGGGTTATTCACTAAAGTCTTAATTGTTGCGTATAGGTGCGAATTTGCCGGATAAAGACAGTCGCAATAGGCTTCTACTGTCTTTATAATGAGAATATTGTTGCAGTTGCGACTTTATTATGGGAAAATTTTTGCAATGTAAACATTAAAAAATTGGCGCGACTTTACAATGGGGAAATTGTAGCAGATTTGCTATGGGAATCCGCTGTTTGCGAAGTTGACAGTCAAATTCGCACCTTAGTGAATAACCCCCTATAACTGTAGTTTAATAAGAACTTTAGCAGCATCTTATAGCTATCAGTTTGATTTATCAGCTATTTGATTTGATAATTGCTATTCAATTTTATAAAATAATACTTCAAAAAGCCTTTTTACCTAGTATACATTAACAAATGGTGTGAACATTGGGCCACAAGAACATTATATACTGTGATTATAACATAAAACCTAATTAGGAAAAAAATAATTGTCATTACAGAAAGGTATGGTGTATATGGTTCACTATGGTCCAATACACAGCTGTGAACTCAGTGGTCAAAAGTCTTTATTAAGATGCTCACCCTGAAGCCCTGTTCTGTAGCAGGTCTTTGATTAACTTGAATGTTGCATTGTCAAAAAACATACCCTGAATTCAACGTAAAGACTGAGGAGCAGATTATTTCCTCTTAAGGTCTTACAAAAAAGAAACCACAAGAGTAGAAAGTTATAGAAGTAACTTCCCCTTTTCCTTTTAGGGGTCAAGTTATAGGGATATGGAAGTGACACAGTCCTCATTACTATTCACATTCAGATCACTGTATAGTTACAGTAGCATTCCATCCACCAAATTACAGTACAGGTCTAACAAAGCAGGTTGTCTAACATCAGTTTCCGTGTGTCATTTTCTGGCATTTAGGGTCTTTTTCAATTCTTGAACCAAGTTCCTGTCAAGTTTATGATTAAGACCGTTTATATCAGGATACCACTTTTAGAACATTAGGGGGCTATTATGATTTTTTTTTTTTTCATGGTTTTCATTATTTTGTCTTAGAATTTTTGGGGAATATTTAATGTTTTTGAACTGTGCTTCCTCAACCTAATGTTTGTCCCTCATGAGTAGAAATAAGTGTGGATGTCTGATCCTTGACAGGGAAACGATTCACTGATCAGGAAGCAGTTGAGCTCTCGATTCAGTAAGTTACTTTTTTTTTTCTGTCAGGAAAGACAACATGATTGATGTGGTAATTTTCATTATTCCAGTACACAATCCTGATACTAAATGCTATTGCTGAAAATGTTTAATAAAGTGGATGTCATTCAGTCCTGTACCACCAATGATTTATTCACTCCATAAAAAGACTCCTGAGAGGTCTTAGACATATGTTAATGCTGATGATTTAAACCATAAAAAGGCTTTCATTAACAGAGAGCATGTGTGGGTGTTTTCCAAAGCCAATTTCCGGCTGCAGATTTGTTTGTTTGTTTTTTGTAAGGGGTGTATTTCTAAAAAGTTACTCTGTGTTTTGCCGTAACTTTGCCTAAAGTTGATTTGCAATGAAAAAAAAAATGTGAATTTAAAAAGTTCTAGCACTATTTGTGTTTGCAAATGGGAAGTTTTGACTGCTCCGTCTTCATGAAGACTTCAGTCCTGTGTCACTTTATGAATGAGATAGAGGTTATATTTACAATAGCAAAGCAGAAGCTGACACTGGTGGCAAGGCAAGTGCAGTGCCGGCTCTGCCATTAGGCAGAGTAGGCAAATGCTAGGGGCGCCGGTCCTGGGGGGGGGGGGCACCTAGGGCGCCAATAGAGCCAGAGCCGGCTCTGGGCAAATGGATATTAGATATAAGCTGAATGCCCCACCATTAGTGTAAACAGAGCAGCTGGTAACAGGTACTTCCAATTCTAGAGCCCACTGGAGGATCATCTGATAATCTGAGGGCGCAGTCTGATCCTGGGAGCTATTAATAACTTCTGGCTTTATAAGTGCAGTCATGATTCTGACATAATTTATAATTACAAACATGCAGTGCTGTTTTGGGATGTATAAGAAATAAAAGGATTATTTTAAAAAAAGAATGATTTTAGGTTGATAATTACCCTTTACCGAGACTGCACCACCAGATCATTTAATTTGCTGGTGTTTGAAACATAAAAATGGACGTGTGCCTTTTTGTTCTACTAAAATATATATTCATGGTTCTTTATTACAGCAATCAGTAAAAGTGAAATCATTAAAATAAACAACTCATTCATTGGGGATTAGGTTGCAGCATATGAAAGAAAGAATCAATAAAAATTTTTTTGAGATTTTTCTTTCTGAAAATGACAAGCAAACTGGACCAAATGAATAGTATAAAACAGCAGTTCTCAACCTTTTGAGAACCGCGATCCCAGGCGCTGACGTCACGTTTCGCCAGAATGTCATCATGTACACATGTCACGTGGTGACGTTCGGGCGAAACGTCATCACGTACGCGTGTCACGTGGTGACGTTCACGCGAAACGTCATCACATACGCGCGTCACGTGGTGACGTTTTGAGCCGATGTCACCCCGCAGGAACCCTTATAAGAAGGGTCCTGTAGGCGCTTCTGGCTCAGCAGCGGTTCTCGACCCCCATGGGATGGTCATGCGACCCCTGCTAGGGTCGCGACCCACAGGTTGAGAACTGCTGGTACAGAAACTAAAAAACTAATAAATAAATAAATAAAAGGAGACATTCAGCACCTAACTAATAGGCAATAACTTTAGCAGCCAATAGCAAGTCAGAATGTGACACTTCTCAACCATCAACTGCTTCTTCTTAACCTAAAATCTCACCCAGAACTCACTAAACATAATAACGCACTGTGTGCATACATTAACAAAAATAGCACTGCATTTCCAGACACTCAGAGACAGCTTGAAGTACTACACATTTATATCAGATGCTACAATATAATATGTTACCTTTAATATGCGCAATATTGCTCCCCATAAAAATGCTTGTGAAAGAGAATTGTTGCAATGAGTCCAGCTACTATATTTTACTGCTGGAATTTTCAGACTGTTTCCCCTGGGCAATTGCGCTATAAATGTTCAGCCAATGATTTGGAAGATTGCCTAGTTCTTACTAAAAAGAAAATTGTTTGCTTAGAATAAAATGATGTAAACTGGAAAATCAAATCATTTTTAAGAATCAAGATTTTCTGAATACTTTTTGAGTCTGTACGCTTCTATAGACTACACCTTCAATGTATGTTTCCAGCTGTTTTTATTTTAGACCAGATTTTTTAACTGAAAAAAAAAAAAAGTTATTCAAGCTTTAAACAGTAATAGCCTCCCTAGGATTCATTATTTAAAGTGCTACTTGGCAAGTTGTGACAAATAAACACATTCCCTTGTTTTTATTGAGTGTTAGATTTCTACTATTTAAAACTCTAAAAAGCTTTTCCAAAGTAACACATTTGCTGAAGATCTGCTATTAGCATACAATGCTAGCCAAATAAATAAGCTTGAGATCTCTCATACCAGATCCATGCTGTTCAATTCCCTCTTTTATTATATTCACCTGAATCAGTTGACTCTATGCAAATTACCTGCAAATGATCTCTGCATTCTTAGGGGGGAATTCACGATTGTGCGAAGTGAGCTACGAAGCCTTCGGCTCACTTCGCACTGACTGATATGCGCTCGCTGATGTCCTGCACGCGGACATCAGCAAGCGCTTTAAAGGGATTCCAGTCTTGGCGAGGCAACTCTTTTGTTCTCGCTGAGACTGGAATCCCTTTAATGCGCTCGCTGATGTCCACGTGCAGGACATCAGTGAGCGCATATCAGTCTGTGCGAAGTGAGCCAAAGGCTTCGTATCTCACTTCACACAATCGTGAATTCCCCCCTTAATTTGATCTCAAAGGTCTTTTGTAACCTTTAAATAAGAACTTAAATGCTCATTATACCAGATATGACTCTATATGGGAGGTCCTAATATGATCACCCTTGCTACTCTTTCATCCAACACTGCATACTGCTTCTTGGTCCATCAATCCCTTGAAGGGGATTGCAATGCTGGAAGCAGAAGAAGAGAAGATCGATGAACCAAAAAACAGGAAACAGCAGTGGAAAAAAGAGCAGCAACAGTAAGTATATTAGAACCTCCCATGAAGAATCACACTGGTAGAAGAAGCACTTAAGTTTTCCTTAGTAATTGTTTGCTTCTTCTCTAGCTGATATGGAGATCTAGTTTGTGTATACTTTTTCCCTCATTAGGCGATCTGTAGTCAGTCTCTCTCTCTCTCTTCGCTTTCTGTAGTAACAGAGATGGCACTATAATTTCCAGCATTAGTCAAGCACAAAAAAAAAGTTGTTATACAAGGAGATGGATATATATATATATATGTGTGTGTGTGTATATGTATAGTTTTATTTATAAAGTGCCACAAATTTACACAGCGCTGTACAATTCAGCAATACAAATGTAGTACAGACATGGGAAAAGTGCATTACACAATACACGTATCATAATGTAAGGATACAACACTTTAAGTTCCAGGTTGTGATTGATACAAGAGGATGGAGTTCCCTGCCCCATAGGGCTTACAATCTAAAGGTAAGGAAGACTTACATACGCAGATAGAAGGGTAATAAGAGTTGTAGCAGTGCGATGAAACACTGGACAATGAACACATAGACTAAGCATAAATAACTAATTAAGGATAAAATAAAATATATACATAAAGCCAGTGTTAAAAATCACTGCTAGTGCTCCATAAGGAAGGACTTCAGTTTGTTTTCAAAAGTGCAGAGGGAATGTTCCTCATGAAGATAAAGGGGTATAGAATCCCATATGTGTGGGGCAGAGAAAGAAAAGGGTTTAAAACAAGAAAGGGCAGTATTAGTTTGTGGCATGCAAAGCTGGTTGCTTTAGGAGGAGTGCAGTTGATGTTAAGGAATATACGGGCATACGATTGATAAAATGTAGGGAGGGGCAATGGAGTGAAGTGCCTTAAATGGCAGAAGAAGAAGACTGTAAATGATTTGTTTGCTTACGGGGAGCCAAGAAGCAGAGAGACTGTTCCCTCTGAGGAGAGAATTCTGGCAGCAGAATTTTGAATAGACTGGAGAGGAGAGAGGTGGGAAGCTGGAAGGCTAGATAGAAGAACATGGCAGTAGTCCAAGCAGTACAGAAAAAGAGAATAGTGGAGTAAAAGAGAAAGGGGTAGACATTGGCAATGCTGTGAAGGAAAAATTGACAGGTTTTAGCAGTAGTAGTGATGTGTTTAGAGAAGGAAAGAGCAGTCAAAAATCACTCCAAGACAACGTACAGATGTTACAGGGTTGATGATCGCACCATCACTGGAAAAGGTAGGAGCGGATCCAGGTTTGGGTGGAAAAATAATCAATTCCGTTTTAGCAAGATTTAATGAGAGCTGGCACTTAGCCGTCCAAGAGGAGATTGCCAGAAGACAGCTAGAAATTCTGTGTTTCAGGTGGTAGCACAGGGACTGCTCTGAGCAAACTTGCAAATGATATCTAGGTTGTGAAAGCAAAAGGTCACTTTTCTGTTCTAAAATGGGAAAAACAACAACATTTTCATTGGCAAACCTTGTTTAATATGCCCATTTATGATATATATTTAGCAGAGAATCTTCAAGTCCTTCTAAAATACTGTACTAATTCACACAAGAAACCAACACCATCAATCAATTACATCACAATCAGACCTTTTAATTAACTTTCCTTCCATAGGTCTATGTCCACTTCAGTTAATCTTCAGTGTTTCTGCCAAGTTTATAAATTGACAGTCCTTACACAAGCTATTTTTAATGTACTTAATTAAATTATATCATTACCTTTCTTTAGTACTTTACCTAATCTCAAACCATAATCTCTCCACTTAATCCCAGGAAACCCATTTAGGGGACAAAAATATTCTCAATACATATTAGTATATTTCACCTCTATCATTTTTGTTATTGATTCAATTATTCAGCCTGTTTAGTAAATTTACTCTAGTTGTCACCAGGAATTCACCTTTTTTTTAAAATGGGAATTTTCAATTTTTCTGCATTTTTTTGTTTGTGTCAACCTAATGGTATTTATCACCGTTTGTCAATTGTATGGACAAAATTGTGAAATGACAAAACAGTCCAAAACAAAACATTTGCCTTTGTGTATCATTAGGACATCTAACTGTAGGGTCAATGGTCAATTCGCACATTCCTCAGGCAACAGCAACCCACCCCTAGAAATGGGGCTGTGGGTGATATCAGAAAAAGTTATGTGATTTCTTAATAAATTTATCTTGTTGTTATAATATACATTTAATAAGACTTGATTTAACACTATCACCAAACATATAATCCAATACAGACAATTCATTTCTTACCAATAGGTAGGAATAATATGAACAATAATTGTCTGTATTCGAGTGTATGTTTGGTGCTCATGTTAAATCAAGTCTACAGGTTCTCCATCGCGTAGGGTGGAGATTACCTGCAGGCAGTCCAGAGTGACTGAGTTCCTGCGTCGGACCATTTGAGAGACAAGTCACACCTCACCAGGATTAAGGAAAATCTAGTAAACTCAAGGAAGGGTAACTATACTCCAAATGTTAGGATTCTGGCACTGAATTGTTAAGTTCTATGTTCCCTCTGACCAATCAGATGGCCCCACAGGGTTTTTAACTGGTCC